>JAABKJ010004339.1:0-24505 GCA_011634705.1 Andricus grossulariae
ATGCAATTTTTACACGTGGACGAATCTAAGAAATACGACGAGAATGATTCTTCATATAAAAGATTTATGCAAATAGTACAAAAGATTTATGCAAAAAGTATGCAAAGAGAAATGAGTACAGAAATGTGTACTCTTAATCCTGTTCTATATTAGACCTTTCTTATGCAAATATGTATTTCAATATTAAATATTTATTTGAAATATTGAGAGATATAGTACCGATAAAAATTAAAGCATGTTTTTGGAAGGAAACAATTTATGAAAGTAAAACTGATAGTTAAATGAAATAGAAGGATGTTATTTTATTCATTTCCATTCCAACTTTCTACATTTTTGATGAAATCGTTTAAAAAATGAAACATTAGAAAAACTAAATATGTGTTAAATACTACATTTATTTTCATTTTATTGAAATCAATTTTCAAAATTTTTAAATAAAATATATATAAAATTTTATTTTATCAACAACTAACACGTGATTTATTTATTTGAATTCATTGAATCGATTAGCTTCGAAACACGAAGGATACTATTAAATGTTTATATTCAATACTTAATAGTATTTTTCATATTTTGAATTTTCCCGCCCTAATTTTTGAAACTTTGAAACGTTTCCAAAGTTTCATGAAACTTTCCATTCGGTCAAAGTTTCATAAAACTTTACAATCCTATTTAGGAGTGCAGGCGTATATTCGACAGTGGCGCCATCAAACGAGCCCGTAGGTTTTCAAGATAAGATAATAGATGCTCAGGGTTGCGCACGTAATATACCTTAGGTAATTTACGTCGTTTTTTACATGTAAATTACCTAGGTAATTTACGTCCCTAGTTTTTTACATGTAATTTACGTTTTCAAGATGACGACTACACTTATATAGAAAGTAAACATAACCTCATTATCTAATACGCCGAAGACACTGACTGACTTGCTTTATAGCTTAATTTATTCAAAAATTTTTTGAGGTGGCAGACCCAGAAATTCCTTTTGGGAGGAGTTCAATTTCATTTTAAAGAGGGACCATGGCTCAAATGTTGCTTTTTTCCCGGGTGCAATCTTTTGATTTACTCATTTTTTAAATTTTCTAAAAAATAATTCATTTGATCTTACACTTAATGCATTCCGGAATAAGTGAGGTTATATTATGATCTTTCTCCTCACCCGCTACCGCCACCCACCTTTCAAGTCCGCTATTTTTTACGTTTATTACATTTTTTACGTATAATACGTATTATACGTATAAAAGTTCGAGTTATGCGTAACCGTGCAACCCTGCCTCCATGGGACTGCGCCCTAAATAAAAAATATTGGAAAAAAATTATTCAAAAAGCAAATGAATGATGAAAGCAAAGCTGACGTTGCCAGAAATGCGCTTCACGGAAGTTTGGAAGGAGAAAAAAGTAAATTCTCATAAATTCTTGCCGAGAACGAACGACGGGTAAGTTACCCGGTAACTTACCAATATTACCGTACGTTACCAGGGTAATTTCCTCGACTGACAACTCTAAGATGCGGTACCTAACTAGCGAACCTATAATGTGTTTCAAGAACTAAAACATTCCATTGGTTAAAAAAAGATGAAAATATCTCTTGTTCACTTTAACCAATGTCATTTTTAGTTCTATGAACTTATTATAGGTTCGCTAGTGATGTGCCGCTTCTAGGCTTCTTATATCTTTGACGACAACTCTGTGTAGATTGAAGTTTTGATCAAATGATTCAGAAATAGTGGTTTTGAGTGGTGTTATCGTCTGTCATCGGCTTTGGTTTTCGAAAGCATTTGGAGCAAAATAGTTTTGCAATGCTCTTGTAAACGTTTTCTATTAAAATGCTGTATTTCACGTACTTTGATTGCTACGGCTAAGAAGAGGGCAACGTTTTAAACCTATTGGAACAGAAAATAGGAGAGGCGCTATATATACATTATTACAACATTCTGTAAAAACACAACTCACCCTCGTGATACCAAAATTATTTAGTTATGTATTTTGAAGTAGAGTCACTTCAAGACCGCTCCATCTCAAGCATGTGAGTTATCATAATCATATTTATTATGAAATTTACTTGTATGCTAAATCCAATATCTATACTTTAAAATGTATAAGATAGGAACTCGGTTTATTTCGGTTGAAGATTTTTCATTGTTTCTGCAGGAACAGGTCGGTGGAAAATTTGTTGATATCAAGTCACGAAGTTATCAACAGCATTAACGCGTCTTCGTTGGCAGGGCAGAGTCCTGCAGGAAGTCATGGAAATGAAGTATCCCCAGATAATGTACTTGATATCTCCTCTTCAACAGCAAACGAACGCCCCAGTGCTCTGCCAAGTCCGAATTTATCGCCCCGACCTAGTCCAAGATTTTCTGTTAGACACCAGGATTATTTAAAGGATCATATGGAGTTAATTTCCCCATCACAAAAAGAATCAATTCATTCCAGTAAATTGGACGAGCAATCGATTCAGGTAACCTTTTTATAATTACTGGAAAACAAACGCGATTATTATTTTTTTCCCCGCGCAGTTTTTCAATTGAAATATAAAATTAATATTAATGCAATCTTTTTATATATCAAAGTATCTGTTAACTAAATTGATAGAAAAAACAAAATTTGAGCGCGCGATTGTTGATGCACAGATCTTTTAAAATTAAAAATCAAAGCATCGACAACTGCAATTTGGTGATTGTGAATTCTCTTTTGTTAAAGCTCCTTCGGCTTTAATGAACACCTTCTCATCACGTATCTCGTGCTTCGCACACGATTTTGTCCAAAATGTGAATTTTTCTACATTATGTTCAACACTTATATCAAATGTATATTATATTTATTTATGTACCTTGGTCTAGTACTGTTTATTCAGATATTGCAAAATAATTTACAACTTTTATTTTTCATGGTTACTTTAATATTTGCTCCTTATTTTGCACTAATTTTTATTCTCATCTACCCTGAAAAATCTATCATTTCAATAAATTTATATTATCACAATTCATAATATGCATTGGTATTGAAGCATACGTATTTTCATTGGCTTGTTTTTATAATCTAAAAAAGTGCGCATCCTATAGAGAGAAAAAAATTTTAATAAACATTTTATTGCAAATTGTGTCGTTTTTCAATAAATTCAATTTGTTTATTTTCAATGTTATTTTTTACGATTTAAACTAAAAGTACGCATCCTAGCGTAAAGTGGTTTTAAGAAAATTTGTAGATATAATTTAGGCGAAACATTTTTTTAAATAATATGTTATTGTAGTTTGTGTCCTTTTTAAAAAGTCAAGTTTTTATTTTTAATATATTTTTATAACAAGAGTTTATAACAAATTTGTAGATCTTTTTTGCTTGAGCAACTTTTGTCTATTCATTTTTCTCATAGCTTGTGTCGTTTCTCCAAAAATTATATTTTTTTCATTTTATTTTTTACTATCAAAACCAAAACTACGTTTTCCATACAAAAATAATTAATAACAAATTTTTAGCTCTTTTTTGGGTAAACAACTTTTGTCTAAATTGTTTTTTCGTAGCTTGTGTCGCTTGTCCTAAAATTTAATTTGTTTAATTTTATTTTTTACGATTGAAACCAAAACTACGCGTTCCATCAAAAAATGATTGATAACAAATTTGTATATCTTTTTAGGGTGAACAACTTCGGGCCAATTCACAAAATACATGATTCATTTTCCATTGCATTTAACATGGAGAATGATACTTTGAAAGACCCCCCCCCCCCTCAACGTATCACGTATTTCGTGAATGACCCCTTTTGTCTATTTTTTTCGTAGCTTAGTCCAACAATTTAATTTTTTAATTTTTAATGTTTTTTACAAGTAAAACAAAAACTACGCATTCTATCGAAAAATTATCAATAACAAATTTGTAGCTCTTTTTTAGATGAACCACTGTTGTCTTATTATTTTTATTCGTAGCTTGCGTCGTTTGGCCAAAAATTTAATTTTTTCATTTTTAATGTTGTTTTTTACGAATAAAACAAAATCTATGTCTCCTATAAAAAAATGATTAATAAGAAAAATTTGTAGATCTATTTTGAGTGCAAAATTTTTGTTAATTCGTCTTTTTTCGTATCTTGCCTAGTTTGACGGAAAAATGGAATTTTTGATTTTTCATTATTTTTTGTGCCATGAAAATTGGAATTTTCGATTTTTCAAGAAAATTCAAAAAGTTGTTATGATTATCTTGTAGGGCTTTAAAAAATCAACGTTTTTTTCCTTGAATTTTTTCATATCGTGCATTGTTTGGCTTAGAATGTTCATTTTCCCTTTTTTTCTTGAAAATGCTATAACTTTAATAATTTTCTTATTATCGAAAAAAGTCCTGAAGATACATTGTTCAAGTTTCTGAGTATTACTCATATAGAATTTTTTAATCTGGAAAAAATGGTCTCAAAAATTTTGAAAATGCTCTAACTTTTTGAATTGTTATCCAAAATACCTAATTATTTATCGAGCTCGATTTGGTTGAAAATTAGTATTTTCCGTTGAAAATTAATGTTTTTGAACTAAAAATGTAACTATTCAATTTTTCGTCAAAAATTTTATCTTTTTCGGTAGACATTTAATCTTTTTGGTTGAAAATTTATCTCTGGTTGTCAATTTCACTATTTCGCTGAAAATGTATTTTATTTGGTTAAAAACTTATTTCTCTAACTTGAAATTAAACTATTCTGTTTTTTGTTGTTGTTGAAAATTGTTATTTTTTCGTTGAAAATTCATCTATTTTTTGAAAATTTATCTGTTTTTGGTTGAAAATTTAACTATTTGGTTAAATTTTTTTATTGAAGATGCATCATTTTAGTTATAAGTTCATCTATTTGGTCACAAATTTAACCAATTTTGTTGAAAATTCGTTTTTTTTTTGTTGAAAATTATTTTTTTACTAAAAATGTAGCTATTTCACTTTTGATAGAAAACTGATCTTTTCCAGTTGAAAATTAATTTATTTGGTTGGAAACTCGTATTTTTAGTCGAGAATTCAATTATTTTGGTAGAAAATTTATATTTTTGATTTGTAAATTCGACTTTTTTCAAAAATTCGTCTTCATGACTTAAAAATTCAACTTTTTGGATGAGATTTTTCTTCTTTATTGATTGAAAAATCTTTCTTTATTGAAAATTCAATTCTTCTCTTGAAAATTCGTATTTTTTGGTTTAATTTAATAATTTTTTATCAAATATTCATCAGATTGGTTGAAAATTTAACTATTTTGTTGAAAATTCCCTCTATCTTGGTTGCAAATAAATTATTTTAATTGAAAATATAATAATACAATTTTTAAATAATTAATCTTAATCAACTAACACTCGTTCTTTATTATTTGTGTCAACTCGGCAACATTACTTCCTTCGATTTTTTTAAATTACCCAATCGGCATTAAGGAAAAGCGACAACAATGCTATCGAGATTTTCGTGACACACCAATTTTTTAGAGAAAAAAGGATACAACAACTTTGAGTATTGAAAAGCCAATCAGGATTTTAACAACAATGATTGCGACATTTTCGGGACATTTTCTTACACCACTTTTTTCTAGATAGAAACATGTCCCTTTGTTTTTCTTCTACTTGTTAACCAAAAAAGTCTCTATTTTAGGAAATTCTAAATCCTTCGTCCGATTCAGCAGAACCTGATAAATTTTCAACGCATAGCAGTAAAAAGCAGGCAAGAGCATCAGCTCGCAGTAAAAAGAAATCTTCATGGTATAACGTTCTTTATCCCACTTACAAGTCACGATCGGAAGATTTTAAAAGGATATTCAAGGATGTACCGCATGAAGAGAGACTTGTTGTTGGTTAGTTTTAACATTTTTTACGTCTTCTTGAACTTAACTCATCATTAGGATGATGTACATTAGGGTGGTCGAAATTTATACTTGTAAGAATTCAAGTTTTGGTGATAGATCCCCCTCTCCCCAATTTGTTCGTTTTCCGGAAATAGAATTTTGACCTCCATTTGTTTAAACAATTTTTTCATCCTGTAAATCGTGAAAAGTTATTATTTTCTGAAATTAATGTCACAGGTGATGAATGTTAAGAGTGATATTTTTTGTGAAAAACAGTTTGCAATTATTTAAACAATTAATATCACTTGCTCCTTATCATAAGAAAGATGGAAAAATTCTAGTGCAAAAATGATTATTGTTTAAGCAATTAGGGTTTAAGTTCTGAAATAAGAAAGTACTGAATAATAAGCGACATAGTGTAAGACATGAAAAAAATTTCTCCACCTTTTCTATTAGCAGACGCAAATGAATGATTTATAATTGTTTAAATAATTGTGAAACTGTCTTTCACAATAAATATCACTCTTAACATTCATTAAACACGTTTTTTTCCAGGAAGTAGTAAATTTTCAAGACTTACAGAGGAAAAAATTGTTTATACAAATTAAATTTTTTTTTAATAATTGTCAATTATCGTTAAAAAAATGTTACTATCAAAATGTGTCTATTGTGTCATTAATTTCAGAAAATAATAATTTTTTACGATTTACAGGGAAAAATTGATTAAACAAATGAAAATTGTTTAAATAATTACCAAATATCTTATACAAGAAATATTGTTTTCGAAATTCATTAACTGTATCATTTATTCCGAAAAATAATAACTTTTCACGATTTAAAGGCGAAAAAAATGGTTTAAACTTATAATAATTACTTAAAAATTCAAAATTAGTTCGAAAATACTTCGAAATTTATTTGGTGCAAATTATTCCTAAAGCATTCCTCAATAGGTGATTAAACTTAAATTTACAAAAAGTTTTTTTTTTGCGGTTTTTTAAATACAAATTATGTCTAATACATAAAATACAACTTTCTACTCATAATTATGTTTACAGAAATTGTTTAAACAATTTATTATTGTTTTTAGCCATTTTCTCTTAGAATAAAGTTAGAAAGTCGCGGTTTTTTCCGAATATTCAACTTATTTTCAACTTTTCAGCATTAATCAATTCAAGTTAACAAAAATAATTTGTTGAAAAATTTATTGTTATTTATAACGATATTCTCTTAGAATAATGCTAGAACGTTGCGGTTTTTTTGTAATTTTCCATTTTTCAATTAGAGCGAGGTAATAATTAATTCAAGTCAACAAAGATAATTGTTTCAACAATTTATTATTATTTTTCGAATTATTCTCTTTGAAGAATGCTAGAAAGTTGCGGTTTTTCAGAAATATTCAATTTTTTATCAATTTTTCACATAGAGCGAGGCAATAATCAATTAAAGTTTAAAAAAATAATAATTGTTTAATCAAATTATTATTGTTTACAAATTTATTCTCTTATAGTAATGCTAGATAGTTGCGGTTTTTCTGGGATTTTTTACTTTTTGTCCACTTTTTACTTAGTGACATAATAATAAACGCAAGTTAACAAACATAATTGTATAAAGAATTTATTATTGTTATTCACTATCTTCTCTTAGAGTAATGCTAGAAAGTTTCGGGCTTTTCTGAAATTTTCTGGTTTTCTTTTACTATTTATTTAAGAGCAAATAATAAATATTAATATTAATTTAAAAAAAGGGTCTTAGTAACTACTTTAAGAAAAATTTAATATGATCCATATAGAAAATTTGAAGATGATTTCAAATATCTGTTTTAGTTCAGAAAAATATATCCACAAAAAAGAAAGAGATTGTTTAAAAAAGGATTATCTCTCATGTTTTTTTTTAATTATTTGTTTATAAGTAAAAAACCGAAGTAACGTTAAAAATGTCAGAAAAAACAGCAACGAATTTTTCAAACAATTATGTTTGAAACCTTGGATTATTTATTACCCCACTAAGTGAAAAGTGGACAAAAAGTTTTAAAAAATTTACCAAAAATCGCAACTATCTAGAATTAATATAGGAGAAGATAGTTATAAACAGTAATAATCTATTTAAACAGTCATGTTTGTTAACTTGAATTAATTATAACCTCACTCTAATTGAAAAGTGGACCAAAAGTGGAAAATTTTAGAAAAAAATGTAACTTTCGTGCATTATTCTAAGAGAATATTATTATCAATAATAATATATTGTTTGAACAATTATTTTTGTTAAACTTAATTGATTTTTGCCTCGTTCTAACTGAAAAGTTGAAAAATTCGGAAGAGCCGCGCCTTTCTAACTCTTTCTGCGAGAAAATTTGCTTGTAGAACCTCTGAATATAATTTTTTTTAACCTTTTATTTGTGTGGATTCGAACAAATTTGGGGGCGATGTGCATGAAAATTCTATAAAATAGTTTTGCAACACCCTAACCTGTACATACTCTCATATAATATATTAATACATTGATATTATACATTTAGATTATTCATGTGCCCTGCAACGAGAAATTTTAGTTCACGGGAGACTCTATGTCACGCAGAACTATGTATGCTTCTATGCTAATATTTTTATGTGGGAAACTTTGGTTTCATTGCGCTGGAAAGATGTTTCCTCTATTACCAAAGAAAAAACTGCACTTGTCATTCCAAATGCGATTTCAATCTGCACTGACAACGACAAATACTTTCTGACTTCGTTTGGAGCAAGAGACAAGACGTATTTAATGCTATTCCGTATTTGGCAAAACGCTCTTATTGGTGAGGTATGTTTGCTCGTTCCCAGCTTTTTTAAAGTTGATTGAATTACCATTACAAGTTGGCCGCAGGTCAGGAAAAACCTGGAAATAAGGGGAAAATCAGGGAATTTGGTTATTCAGGGGAAAGTCAGGGATTTTCACTTTTCATTCAATAAATAAAATTCAGGTCTATATTTCTGACTTATTTTGAACTGATTAGAGTATTTAAAAATATTCTAAGGAATTGCGAATAAAGACAAAAAATTGAAGGGATTTTAGAGATTTTAGCGCCTTTTTAAAATCTCAAGGAACTTTTAAGAGCTTTAAAAGGTGTCAAAGGATTTCAAATGTTTAAGGGTATTTCAAAAAAATACCAAGGCATTTTCACGAGATTTAAAAATTTTAAGGAATTTCTAAAGATTTGAATGATTTCAAGGGTTAAAAAATATCATGGGATTTTAAAGAATTTACTAACAGGTTTTAGGATATTTTTAAATATTCCAAGGGATTTTATAAGATTTCAATGATTTTAAGGGATTTTAAAATGTCTCAAGGTATTTTAATAAATTTTTCAGGAATTCACGAAATATCAGATTCCATGTAGTTAATTTTGCGGAATTTTATAATATTTTAATGGATTTCAAAAAATTCTAAAGATTTTGAAATATTTAAGGATATTTTAAAAGATAAATTATTTTTAATAGATTTCAATAATTTAAAGTGATTTTAAAGATTTTAGGATATTTTTATACTTTCGAAGTAATTTTCCGGAGCTTTAAAATATTTCAAAGGATTTAAAAAGATTTTGAAATATTGTAGGCTATTTTAAAAGATTCCAAGCAATTTTCACTTGATTTCAATAATTTGAATGTACTTCAAAGAATTTTAAAGACTCTAGGGTATTTTAAAAAATTCTAAAGAATTTTCAAGAGCTTTAAAAAATTTCACGGGATTTCTAAAGAATTTACAGGATTTGAAATATCTTAGGCTATTTTTAATAGATTTCAATAATTTGAATGTATTTCAAAGAATTTTAAAGATTGTAGGGTATTTTAAAAGATTTAGAGGAATTTTCAAGAGCTTTAAAACATTTCAAGGGTTTTCAAAAGATTTTACAGGATTTGAAACATTTTAGGCTTATTTTAATAGATTTCAATAATTTGAAGTAATTTGAAAGATTTTAGTGTACTTTTAAAAGTGTCAAGCTATTTTCAAGAACTTTAAAATATTTCAAGAGCTTTAAAAAGACTTTGAATGTTTTGAAATATTTAAGGATATTTTAAAAGATTCAAAGGAATTTTCAATTGATTTCAATAATTTGAATGTATTTTTAAGAATTTTAAAGATTGTAGGGTATTTTAGAAGATTTCAAGACATTTTCAAGAGCTTTAAAACATTTCGAGGGATTTCAAAAGATTTTATAGGATTTGAAATATCTTAGGGTACTTCTAATAGATTTCAATAATTTGAAGTGCTTCCAAAGGATTTTAAATATTTTGGGATATTTAAACAAATTTTAAGTAATTTTTAGAGCTTTCAAATATTTCATGGGATTTATAATATTTTAAATTATTTTAAACATTTTAGGGAATTTTAAAAGATTCCTGCAAGGAATTTTAAATTGATTTCTATCATGTAAAGTGGTTCCAAATTCTTTGAAAATATTTAAAGTATTTTAAAATATTCCAAGGCATTTTCAAGAGATTAAAAAAATTTCAAGGGATTTTCAAGGATTTTAATGATTTTAAGGGAATTAACATTTGTTGCATGCTGTTTTAAAGAATTTCTTAGAATTTTGGTTGATATGGAACGATTTTCCAGGACCAAGGTTTTAAAATATTTAAAAAGATTTCAAGGAATTCGGTGATTTCAAATAATTTCAAGAGCTCTCAAGTTATTCTAATCAATTTTCCAGGATTTCAAGAAATATCAGATTTCATAGAATTTCACGGGATTTTATAATTTTTAAATGGTTTTCAAATAATTTATTCAGAAGATATGAGAGATTTCGTAATGTTTCAAAAATTTGAAGAGATTTTTAAAGATTTTTTGCAATTCTTTTAAATTCATTTGAATTCTTTGGAATTCTCTTGAATTGTTTGACTTCACTTGCATTCTTTGAATGCACTTGAATTCTTTTAAACTCATTTTTTAACTTATTAAATTAAATTAATTTATTCATATTTTTAAATTGTTTGTAATTCACTTGAATTTCTTTTTAATTTACCATGCATTTTTATGAATTTCATCGAATTCTTCTCATTTTCCCTAAATTCCTCTAAATTCACACAATAAATTTTATAATATTTTTAAAAATAATTTTATAATAAATTTTTTAAATTAATTATTTACCTTTTTTTTATTTCTTGAATTTTTTCCAATTTCATATTATTAATGTACATTAGTCTAAATTTATAATTGTTTCATTCTATTTATAAATGATTCTATATTAAAAATATTGTAAGATTAGAATTTTTGTCTTGAAATATTAATGATCAGGGAAAAAGAAAAATTAGAGAAAAGTCTGGGAATTGTGAAAATTAAGTTTTGCGGCCACCCTGTATTAATTATTCCTTGTTCTTGTCTTACAACATAATTTTTATTATTCACAGCCTATGGGAATGGCTGAAATGTGGCAACTTGTGCATACGTGTTATGGGGATGAACTGGGCTTAACTTCAGATGACGAGGATTACGTTCCACCGCAAGCTCCGCTTCTCGATGACAAATTATCGACACGTTTATCCGTGGAATCATTTTCTGAGGTACGTAAATTATTTAAATTTATTTTTAATTAATATCAGGGCGTCTACCTGACCGGGGAATCTGAAAAACTGGGAAATGACCGGGAATTTGATTCAGTGACCGGCATTTCTCTCTCGAATGTACTAATTTGCAAATGAAAAATGGTTTTATATATTTTATTACTCGTAATTCCCACTAGTTGGAACAGGGAATTAATGAAAAAATCATCATTCCCAGTTGGAAAAGGGATTTTTCCAAGAGAATTACAATTCTGATTTATGACGAATTAATTAATTAATTTTGACTTTGAGAAAGGAGTTCTTCTGAAGTTTAGGACAGGGAATTTCCGTGAAGAATGATAATTTTGACTTTGGGACTGGGAATTTTAGTAAAGAATTATAATTTTTAGTTCGGGACAGGGAATTTTAGTAAAGAGCTATAATTTTGAGAATTGCCACAGGGAAGTTCCACAAAGAATTAGAACTTTGACTTTAGATTCACTTAAGAACAGAAAATTTCGTTAAGAATGATAATTTTTGCTCTAGGACAAGGAGTTTCCGTAAAGAATTATAATTTTATTTGGAATAGGGAATTTTTAACATAGAGCCGGAAATTTGGGAAAATAATTTTAATTCTTATTTATAAAATATAAATTTACAAATACAATTCCTATTCCAAGACAGAATTCGTCAGATTTTGAAAATTCCTTCTTACAAATCAGAATTTGTTTAAATTTAAAAATTCTTTTTTTGTTGTTGAATATAAACCTTTTTCAGAATTTTAAACTTTTTTCTCCCAAATTTTAGAAAAAGGAATTTAATATATTTTTGAACTATAACAGAAAATGTTGTAAATAAATATAATTCGGACTTGGAACAGAGAATTTCCGTAAATAATTATAATTTAGACTTTGGAACCTAAATTTATGTAAATAATTACATGTCTTGAAATATAAAATTAACCCTCTTCCGGTCATTTGGGAGAATTAAAATTATAATGTTACCAAATAGAGTACAGATTGAATTATGATTTCATATCAACAATCCAAAATCTATATGTTAGATCCTCAACTACTGTCGACAGAATTTGTCAGATTTTTCACTGCGGTTTATTAAATCACAGAAATTTACACTCTTTCCCCTATTCCCCTCTTTTCCCTTTTATTATAGAATTCATCTTTTTCCTCCTGTTTTCAAGAAAATTTCCCCTTTTCTCGCTTTTTTCGCTTAAATGATAACTGAATGAATACAACCCAATAAGAAAATCCTACTATTTTTCGTTTAAAGTTAATTTCTTTTGATTGAAAAGTCTAGTATTATATTTTTGGTTCAGAATTTATCTCTTTTGGTCGAAAATTCAACTGTTTTGTTGAAAATCCGTCTTTTTTAATATAAAATTTGTTCTTTTGGATTGGAAACTCATCTTTTGGTAGAAAAGCCGTATTTTTTGGTTAAAATTTAATTCTTTTTATTTGAAAAGTCTACTATTATATTTTTTGTTCAGAATGTGTCTCTTTTGTTCAATAATTCTACTATTTGGTTGGGAATTTAATTATTTGGTTGAAAATTCGTCTTTTTTGGTAAAAAATGTATCTCCTTGGTTGAAAATTCATCTTTTCGCTTGAAAATTTAACATTTGGGTTGAAATTTTTTTCTCTCTTGTCTGAAAAATCTTTTTTTTGTTTGTTAAAAATTCAACTCTGAAAATTCTTCTTTTAGTTGAATTCAACTGTTTTTTATTTAAAAGCATAATATTTTTTGGTTCAAATATCAACAATTACATTTTTGGTTAAGAATTTATCTTTTTTGATTGAATATTCAACTATTTCTGTGAAAGTTAAAATCTTTTGTTGAAAATTCATTTTTTTAACTGAAAATGTAACTATTCAATTTTTGGTTAAAAATTCATATTTTTTAGTTGAAAATTCAACTATTACAGTTACAGAGTCATTTTACTTGAAAATTGATTTTTGTTTTGTTTAAAATTCAAGTACTGAAAATTTAACTGTTCCATTTTTCAATGTGTAAATTGATATTTTTTAGTGGAAAATTCAATTATTTGGTTGACAATTAATGTATTTTGTTAAAAATTTGTCTTTTTTGGTAGAAATTTCATTTTCTTAGTTGAAAGTTGAACTACTTTGTTAAAAATTCTTTTTCCTTGTATAGAGATGCCCCATTTTCGTTGAAAATTTAACTATTTTGTTGAAAATTCGATTTTTTGTTGTTGAAAATTCAACTTTTTTACAGAAAAAGGTCTGAAAGTTCAACAAATTCGACGAATTTTTTCTCTTTCTTGACATAAATAATCTTTATTTATTTCTTGTTCTTTATATTGTATGCTTATTTTATATCTTTAAAATTAATCTCTTTGGTTCTAAATTGTTTTTTTTTGTTGGTTGAAAATTAATTTTTACTGAAAAATTAACTTTTGTTAGATTTGTTAAAATTTTGTTGAAAAGTCATCTTTTTGGTAGTAAATTCAACCGTATATTTGAAACTTCATCTTTTTGAATAGAAAATTCCTTCTTTTGAATTGAAAATCCATCTGTTATTAGAAAATTCATCATTTTTTGTTGAAAGTGAATTCTTTTTCAGTGAAAAAACTACTATTGTATTTTTGGTTCAGAATTAATCTCTTGGTTAAAAATTCTACTATTTGGTTGAAAATTTAATTATTTTGTTGAAAATGCTGCTACATTTTCTTAAAGTCCTTTTTCCTGGAAAAAAATTCAACTTTTTTGTTAAACATTCATCTTTTTGGATAGTAAAATCCTTTTGGTTTGAACATTTATGTTTTGTTAAAAAAATCATCTTTTTTGGTGAAAAATTCATCTTTTTTGGTTGAAGTTTCAACTGTCTTCTAAAAGATTGATCTTTTTGGCTTGAAAATTTAACTATTTAGTTAAAAATAAAACTGTTTTTGGTTGAAATTGAATATTTTTTGTTTGTAAATTCGATTATTTGGTTAAAAATTAATCTCCGTAGGTTGAAAAATCAACTATTTGGTTGAAAATTCATATTTTTTGGTTGAAAGTTAATTCGTTTTATTTGAAAAGTCTACTTTTATAGTTTTGGTTCAGAATTAGCCTCTTTTGGTCAAATATTTTACTATTTGGTTGAAAATGTAATTATTTTTTTGAAAATGGAACTTTTTTGTCAAAAAGTAATCTTTTTTGGTCGAAAATTCAACCGTTTTTTTTTAACATACATCTTTTTCTTATAGAAAATTCATTCTTTTGTATTTAAAATTCATCTGTGTGTGGGACAATTCAACTTTTTTTTTTGAATATTCACACTTTTTTATTGTAAATTTAGCTTTCAGAAGAAAAGTCATATTTTTGGGTTGAAGTTGAATCGTTTCTTGTTTGAAAATTTAATCATTTAATTGAAGATTAATCTTTGTAGGTTGAAAATTCTTGTTTTTGGGTTTAAAAGTCCAATGTTTTTTAAAACATTCGACTTTTTAGCTAGAGAACTCAACTCTTTTGTTGAAAATTAATCTTTTTTGGTTGAAAATTCCACTGTTTTTTTTTAAATGTTATATATTTCGACTTATAATTTTAGAAATATGGTACCTATATTAATGTTATTTAAAAGAATTTATTCTCTATTATTCCTCTATTTTCTCTCTCTGAAATCACTTCAAAATAATTTACGTTAGATATTTTCCCTTGAAGTTCTAAAATGTTTAATTAATTTTAAACGTTATATAATAAAGCAATTAGTATTGGATAATTATTATTATAAACGCATCAAAGTCAATCTTGAAAATTGTCATTTTTAATCGGAAAAACCGAGAAATAGCCTGGGATTTTTTTTTTTTTTAATTTTGAGTGGCCACCTGAAAATCTTTTGAACTCTTTTAAATTGACCGGGAGAACACCGGAAATAATTAATCATGCGTCGGGTAGACATCCTGATTATACTCTATTAATTGCATAATCTATTGAGCCAACTTTGAATTTCAAAATACCATTTCAGTCAGAAGGGATGAAATCAGAAATTTTTAAGTCGGCGGGTATTGACATTGGCACACGTGCGAAACTGGAAGTACGTCCTAAACCAGATATTATCCTTGATCCGACTGATCTCAGCGATACAACAGAGAGCGACGCTGAAAAACAGGCTGGTGAGTCTCGTTGTTTAATTATGTAAAATAATTCAATATAATTATAGTTTATAATTTTGCTTCGCAAAAATGTATTTTTTATTTTATTATACCGTGTAAGCTTTTGATACTGCTCTATAGAATAGTGCAATTATTTAATTTTATATGTGTGTAATTTTTGCTTTCTGTGACTGTGCCAGTGCTAATAAATATTTTTTCATAACCATAGACTAATTTTTTATATTTTTTTTAAACCCCTTAGGGGCTTTCCATAAACTACGTTATCAATTTTAGGGGTTCATGGGGTCTTACCTATACTACAGTTGGGAGGGGGGGGGGGGGGGTCTATTAGGAATTTTCAAAAAACTTACCCTTTTTCTCGTTTTTTCGTCGCTTAAATGCAAACTGAATTAATAGAATCCAATAAGAAAATTTAACTATTTTATTTTTGGTTTGGAATTCATCTCGTTTGGTTAAAAATTCTTATATTTGACTAAAAATTTAATTATTTTTTTTTGACAATGCAACTATTTTGTTAAGAAGTCATCTTTTTTGGTCAAAAATTCAACTACTTGGTTAAAAGCTGAACTGATTTGTTAAAAATTAATTTTTTTGTTGAAGATTCATCATTTTTGTTAAAAATGTAACTATACATTTTTAGAAAATTATTCTTCTTAGTTAAAAAAAAAACATCTTCTGGGTTGAATGTTGAACTCTCTTTTGGTAAATTGATTTTTTGTTGTTGAAAATTTATCATTTTCCTTGCAAATTTAAATATTTTCTTTACATTTTTTTTGGGTGAGAATTATTTTTTAAAATTAAAAATGTAACTTCTATTTATGGTTGAAAATTGATTTTTTAATTGAAAATTCATCTTTTCTAGTTGAAAATTGAACTATTTCGTTGATCATTCATATATTTTCTTGAAAAATCGTATTTTTTTTGGTTAAATTCAACTGTTTTTTATTTCAAATTTAATTATTTGATCAAAAATTAATCTTTTTTGTTTAAAATTTAAACTACTTGGCTGAAAGTTGAATCACTTTGTAAAAAAAATATTTGTTTAATTATTCATCTCATTGTTTGAAAATTCAATCTTTTTGTAGAAAATTCGTTTATTTTTGGTTAGAAAAAATATATTTTTCTCGGAAAATTTAACTATTTCATTTTTGGTTGGAGATTTATCCTTTACGAGTTGAAAAAGCAACTATTTGGTAGAAAATTAACGTATTTTGTTGAAAAATCATCTTTTTGGTTAGAAAATTAATCTTCTTTGTTAAAAATTCATCTTTTTGGTTGAGGATTCAAGTATCTGGTAAAAAATTCGTCTTTTTTGGTTTCATTCAACTGCTTTAAAATTCGTTTTTTTGTTGTTGAAAATCAATTTTTTAAACTGAAAATCGGATGATTTAATTTATGGTTAAAACATATCTCCTGGATTAAAAATGTAACTATTTTGCTGAAAAATGTTTGTGTTTTTTTGTTTGAGAATTAATTTTAAAAATTAAAAATGTAACTTCCATTTTTGGTTGAAAAATTATAGTTTTAATATAAAATTGATCTTTTCTAGTTGAAAATTAATTTATTTTGTTGAAAATTCGTCTTTTGCGGTTAAAAATGCAAATATTTGGTTGTTAATTTATCTATTTTCATTGAGGATTCAATTAGTTTGTTTAAAATTCATCTTTTTGAGGTTGAATTCTACTGATTTTTAGTTCAAAATATAATCTTTTTTAGTTGAAAAATCGACTTCTTGGTTTAAAGTTCAACTACTTTGTAAAAAATTCATTGTTTTTGTTGTTGTTAAAGATTCATCATTTTAGTTGAAAATTCACCTTTTTTTGTTGAAGATTCGTCTTTTTTGGCTTGAGAAAAAAATTTTATTAAAAATTACATTATTTTCATGGAAATTAAACTATTCGGTAGAAAATTAACTTTTTGTTGAAAAATTATATTTTCGGGTTGAAAATTCAACTGTTTTGTAGATAATTTGTCTTTTGGTTGTATTCAATTGTATTTTATTTCTAATTATAATCTTTTTTGGTTAAAAAATCGACTACTTGGTTTAAAGTTAGAGTACTTTTTAAAAAATTCATATTTTCATGTCGAAAATTCGTCTTTTTGACTTGAAAACTAAACTATATAGTTAAAAATTAAACTATTTTTATGAAAATTGAAATTTTAGTAGAAACTTAACTTTTTTCTTGAAAAATCTTTTTTTTGTTGTTGAAAATTCAACTGTTTTGTAGATGATTCATCTTTTTGGCTTCGAAATTCAACAATTTTATTAAAAATTCGTCATTTTGGTTGAATTCAATCGCTTTTTATTTCAAATTATAATTTTTTTTTGGTTGAAATATCAACTATTATATGTTTTGTTGAGAATAGATCTTTTTAGTTGAAAAATCGACTATAGTTTAAAGTTCAACTACTTTTGAAAAAATCATTTTTTTTTTGGTTGAAGATTCATCATTTTAATTGAAAATCCATATTTTTCGCTAGAAAATTAATGTATTTTGTTGAAAAATCGTCTTTTTGATTAGAAAATCAATCTTGTTGAAAATTCATCTTTTTGATTGAGGATTCAACTATTTGATTAAAAATTAAGCAATTTTTATGAAAATTTAACTATTTGGTAGAAAATTAGCTTTTTTGTTAAAAAATCATATTGAAAATTCAATTGTTTTGTAGATAATTCGTCTTTTTGGCATAAAAAATCACAGTTTTATTGAAAACTGATATACTTTGTTGAAAATTTGTCTTTTTTGGTTGAATGTTAATTTTATTGTTGGAAAAATTAACGATATGCTTAAAAATTTAGTTTTTGGGGTTAAAGTTCAACTGTTTTCTAAAAAAACCGTCCTTTTGACTTGAAAATCAGACTCTTTTCGGTTGAATATTAATTGTGTTGTTGTTTGAAAATTTGGCCATTTGGCTAAAAACGCATCTCTGTAGGTTGAAAATTCAACGATTTTGAAAATGTCAACTTTTTTGGTTCAAAATTTAATTGTTTTGTTAAAAATTCATCCCTTTGGATTGAAAATTCATCCTTTTGGACTGGGGATTCATCTTTACTGTTAGAAAAGTCATCTTTCTTGGTTGAAAATTCAACTGTGTTCGAAAAAAATGATCTTTTTAGCTTCAAAATTTAACTGTTTGGTTAAAAGTTCAACTATTTTGTCGAAATTCATTGAAAATCGTCTCGTTTGTTTGAAAGTTCAACTATTTGGTTCAAAATTATTATTTGTGTTGAAAATTCGTCTTTTTGGGAGTCTTGGTTGTGGATTTTTGGTTCAAAATTCCACTAGTCTGTTGAAAAAGCAATAGATTTCGACTTGAAATCGTAGGAATTTAAAGCGTTTCATTTTGAATGGTAAAAAATAGCAAAACATTGGTAACGTAGCTTATGGACAGCCCCTTACCTCACCTTCGCCATTTGTCACATTGGAAATATAATTTCATCAAACATGTCCATTTTTATTATTATATAATACATAATATGAAATATACACAATTAAAATGTAAATGTAGGATTTAATGAACATTATATATTATTACTTTTTACAGTGAAATTACCTATTCGATGTAATACAGTGTGCACTTCGCCTCACGAAGGTCGGCATCTTAGCAATACTATTCTACCTATACACATAGATCAATTGTTTACCTTGCTTTTTACCAACTCGAAATTCTTTTTGGACTTTCATTCGGCAAGAAAAACGACAGGTAATTTAAGATTTGTATAATATTTCTTTTTTTTTTTTTTGTAAAAAAAAATTAATTTGCACAAAAAGGATCGTGCTCTTAAATACAACAGTTATACAATATGTGTTACCACTTTCTTTTGAAAAGATCTAGTGCGATCAGCATGGACCCAAAATCCAGAAACGGGAGAAAAAGTGAGAACAGTCACATTGACCATGTCCCTAACTCAATCAGTTGGTCCACGATCTTCGCAAGTTACGGAAAATCAGGTATATTCTTAATTTAGCATACAAAAAATGAACTTTTTTTCTATACTTTCTAATAATGTAGGTAAATGAAGCATTGGCTGAAAGAACGTTTTATGATTGAATTTAAATGCTTTTTATTTAAAATTTAAATCTGTATTAGTTAAAATGTCTACTATCACATTATTCGTTGGGAGTTAATATTTTTTATTAAAAATTGATCTACTTGCTTGAAGGTTGAACCACTTTGTTAAAAAAATAACTTTTTTGTTAAAAATTCATCTTTTTAGCTTGAATACTCAACTCTTTTGTTAAAAATTAAACTGTTTTGATAAAAATTGAACTTTTTGGTAAAAAGTTAACTTTTTTGTTGAAAAATCATATTTTTGGGTTGAAAATTCAACTGTTTTGTAGGTAATTTGTCTTTTTCGCTTCAAAATTGATGTACTTGTTTAAAAATTCATCTTTGTTATTCGGAAATTCAACTATTTCGTTGATAATCCATATATTTCGTTGAAAATTCGTCCTTTTTGGTTGAAAATTCAACTATTTTGTTGAAAATTTACTTTTTGTTGAAAATTCAACTATTTTGTTGAAAATTCGTCTTTTCTTATTGAATTTAACTGCTGTTTATTTAAAATTTAAATCTGTATTGGTTAAAATGTCTACTATCACATTATTCGTTGGGAGGTAATATTTTTTATTAAAAATTGATCTACTTGCTTGAAGGTTGAACCACTTTGTTAAAAAAATAACTTTTTTGTTGAAAATTCATCTTTTTAGCTTGAATACTCAACTCTTTTGTTAAAAATTAAACTTTTTTGATAAAAATTGAACTTTTTGGTAAAAAGTTAACTTTTTTGATAAAAATTGAACTTTTTGGAAAAAAGTTAACTTTTTTTTGAAAAATCATATTTTTGGGTTGAAAATTTAATTGTTTGTAGATAATTCATATTTTTCGCTTTAAAATGTATCTATTTGGTTAAAAATTTACCTTGTTGTTTGAAAATTCAACTATTTCATTGATAATTCATATATTTTGATGAAAATTCGTCTTTTTTGTTTCAACTGTTTTGGTTAAAAATATTTAAAATTTAACTATTTTTTGGAAGATTTGACTTTTTGGGTTGAATTCAATTGTTTTTTATGCAAAATTAAAATCTTTATCGATTGAAATATGTACTATTAAATTATTCGTTGAAAATTTATCTTTGTTGGTTTAAAATTGATCTACTGGGTTGAAGGTTGAACCACTTTGTTAAGAAATAATTGTTTTGTTGGCGATTCATAATTTTAGTTGAAAATTCATCTCCGGTTCAAAGTTTTTTTTTTGTTGAAAATATTTTTTTTTAACTGAAAGTTTAATTATTTCAATTGAAGATTGAATAGAACTTGAATTGAACTATTTTGCTGAAAATTCATATTTTCGGAATGAAAATTCAACTGTTTTAGAGAAAATTCGTCTTTTGCCTTGATAGTTCAACAATTTACATGAACTTATTTTTCTTTCTTGAATGAAAAATCTTTATTTGTTCAAAGTTCGTCCATTTGGTTGGATAATTCATATTTGTAGTTGAAAATTTATCTTTTTGGTTGAAAATTCAACTAATTTGTTAAAATTCCATCTTTCTGTTGAAAATTATTTTTTTTTATTGAAAATTTAACTTTTCCATTTTTTGTTGAAAATTGCTCTTTCTTAGTTTAACATTCAACCATTTGTTTGAAAATTCATGTATTTTGTTGAAAATTCGTCTTTCTTTGTAGAAAATTAATCTTCTTCATTGAAAATGCGTCTTTTTGGTTAAAAATTCAACTATTTTATTGAACATTCGTCTCTTTGGACAAAAAATTCGTCATTTAAGATTGAAAATTTTTTGTTACAATAAATTATTTTGTTGGAAGCATAACAGTTTTTGTTTGAAGTTTAATCTTTTTTATTTGAAAATGCAACTATTTCATTGAAAATTCATTTTTTTCAGGTGGAATATTCAACAATTTGGTTGAAAATTCGACTATTCTCTTAAATTCGTCTTTTTTGGTTGAAAATGCAACTGTGTTGTTGAAAATTGGTCCTTTTGGATTTAAAATTCATTTTGTATGAAAGTCGTCTTTTTTGGTTGAAATAAATAAATAAATTCGAAATTTTTAAATTTCATTTTGAAATTATATTGTTTTATTCGGTTTATAAAATATTGAAATATTGGTCTTTGAATATTAATGGTCAGGGAAAATGAAAAATGGGTCTGGCAAAAATTAGGGAAAAGTCAGGGAATTTTAGAATTAAAGTTTTTCGACCGCCCTGTTTAAAGTGTGAAAATAGTAATCTAAAATCCGATTTCAGCGCTACCGCGGACGAATTCCCGAATTTTCCGAAACAAAATCTCTGTTCATATAACGTTCTTTAAACCGATGCTTGAAATAACTATCTAAAAATAATAATTGAATATAATATTTTTTGTAGATAATGTTACCTTGTAGCAGGCCAGGTCATTTGTATTCCATTGACGTGGAAAGTTTAAACGCTGGAATTCCGTATGCAGATTCCTTTAGCGTGATAATTCATTACTGTATGACCAGTAAAACAGAAAATGAGACATGTCTTGCTATATTTGCGCAAATAAAATACAAAAAGAATGTATGGGCCATCGTCAGAAGTAAGTGAAATATGAACATACTTATCACAGGGTGGCCGCAGGTCAGGAAAATTCTGGAAAAGTCAGGCATTTTGAAAAAATATTGCAAAAGTCAGGGAATTTCTGTAAGAAGCACTTTAAGTAACTGTCAAGAATAATCAGGGCTGCCACTTGGGCACTTTGTAGTCACTTTTTAAAATGAAAATATCACTTTGGTCACTTTTCTTTCTAAAAATTGAAGGGATTTTAAAGGATTTTTGAAGATTTTAAGGTATTTTTAAATATTCCAAGGAATTTTCGAGAGCTTTAAAATTTTTCAAAAGATTTCAAAGGATTTGAAATATTTTAAGGGGATTTGAAACATTTTAGTGGGTTTTAAAAGATTCAAAGGATTTAAAATATTTTAGGGTATTTAAAAGAATTCAAAGGCATTTTCAAGTGATTGAAAAACTTTCATCCAATTTTCAAGAATTTGAATGATTTTAAGAAATTACAAAAAAATGTCATGAGATTGTAAAGAATTTCAGAAGATGTGGAACAATTTTATAGGACCTATGAGGTTTTAGAATATTTTTAAAGATTCCGTGAGATTTTATCAGATTATCGAGGATTTCAATGACTTCAACGGATTTTAAAAACTCTTAAGGTATTTGAATACGTTTTCCAAGGTTTCTGGAAAAATCAGATTTCATGCAATTTGACCGTATTTTGTATATTTATATTTTTTTTATTTCAAAGTGTTTCCGAAGATTTTCAAGAATTTTAAAGATTTTAGGATATTTTAAAACATTCCAAGGAATTTTCAATTGATTTCAATACATTTATGGGATTTCAAAGACGTTTGCCGATTTTCGGGTATTTTTAACAATTCCAAGGAATTTTCAAGAGTTTTAAAACATTTCACGGGATTTCATACATTTATGAAAATTTGGAATATTGTAGGATATTTTTAAAATTTGCAAACAATTTTCAAGAGCTTTAAAAAGTTTTAAGGGATTTCAAAAGATTTCAAAGGATTTGAAATATTTTAGGGAACTTCAAAATATTCAAAGGAATTTAAAAATATTTTGAGGAATTTTAAATTGATTTCAGTAAATTGAAGGGATTTCCAAGGGTTTAAACATTTTAGAATATTTTAAAAGATTCCAAGTTATTTTCAAGAGATTTAAAGAATTTGAAGGGTTTTCAAAAGATTCTACAGGATTTGAAATATCTTAGGGTATTTTTAATAGATTTCAATAATTAGAAGTAATTTGAAAAAAGGATTTGAAAGATTTTAGGGCATTTTTAAAACTTCCAAGGAATTTTCAAGAGTTTTAAAAAGTTTCAAGGGACTTCAAAAGATTTCAGAGT
Source organism: Andricus grossulariae (assembly GCA_011634705.1). Classification (NCBI taxonomy): domain Eukaryota; kingdom Metazoa; phylum Arthropoda; class Insecta; order Hymenoptera; family Cynipidae; genus Andricus; species Andricus grossulariae. The sequence continues at coordinate 23,355 of JAABKJ010004339.1, forward strand.
GTTTTTAATATTTTAGGGTATTTCAAAATTCCAAGGCATTTCCAAGAGAATTAACAAATTTATCGGATTTTCTAAGGATTCTAATGATGTTAAGGGATTTGATAAGAACCTTCATACTGTTTTAAAGAATTTCGAAGAATTTTGAAAGATATGGAGCGATATTAAAGGACCTATAAAATTTTGATATATTTAAAAATATTCCAAGGTATTTTATAAGATTTCAGAGGATTTCAGTGATTTTTAAAGCTCTCGAGGTATTTTAATAAATTTTTTCAGGCTTTCAGGCAATATCATTAGATTTCATAGAATTTACAGGATTTTATAATATTTTAATGGATTTCAAAGAATGTATTCATCAGAAGTGAGTTATTTCGTAGGGTTTCAACAATTTGAAGAGATTTTAAATTATTTTTTTCAATTTATTTGAAATTCATCCTGAATTCTTATCGATTTAACTTGAATTCTTCTAAGTTCTTTTGAATTCTCTTAAATGTTTTGAATTCACTTGAATTCTTCTAAATTCTCTTAACTTTACTAAACTCAATGTATTTTTTATATTTTTTTCAGTTTTTGCTTAATTCTTCCTGAAGCCTTTAAACACACATTTGGATTTTTAGGCACATTATCAAAATCTTTTAAATTCCTTTAAATTTTTCTAAACTCATTTGAAACTTACTGAATTCAATGAATTTTTTCATATTTTTAAATTGTTTTCATTTCACTTAAATTTTGTTTAAATTCAGCTTGAATTTTTATGAATATCACCGGATTCTTCTCACTTACCTTAAATTTCTTAAAATTCACTCAAATTTTACTGAAACCAATGGAATTTTTTTCCAATTCATTTGAATTTAACTTGAATTTTTTTGAAGACTTATGCATTTATCCTGAATTCGTTCAAATTTAGCTAGAATTCATATAAATTTTATCGAATTCTTTTGAATTCTGCTTTTAAATCAAACAGAACATAAATCACATTATTAATGCACATTAGTAACTTTTTGTGTCAGAAATTAGTCACTTTTGGTCCCGTTTTTTGGTGGAAATAGGTCACCTTTTCACTTTTTTCAAGTAAATTACACAGGCCGACAAATTTTAAAGCCAGAGACCAGACCTAACATTTCCGAAGGATTTTGATGCGCTGAATCCGA
>JAABKJ010004340.1:0-24504 GCA_011634705.1 Andricus grossulariae
CATCGAGCACATTATTGATGGTTGTCGCGTAATGGCTCAAAGAGAATATACGCACAGGCATAATGATATGGCGGGAACTATACATCAACAGCTTGCCCTAAACCTAGGACTCTTAATAGAATGGATGCCTTTCTATAGATACATTTCAATGTGCGTTTTAGAAAACGAAGATTACATCTTATATTGGGATGTTACTATACAGACGGTTCATTAGATCCGAGCCAATCAATCGGACATCGTAATGCGAGAAAAAAAAGGTGGAAAAGTCTACATCACCGACATTGCTTGTCCACTTAACCGAAGCATAACAGCGGTAAAAGACGACCTGCAAACTACACCAATGTCCTAATTTTGTACCTAAAACATCATCAAAAATGATTTGATACATCGTATTAATTTGACTATCTATATTCTTATCGCATCAGTCACTTGACTTAGTCCGTGACTATGATGGAAAACCGGGTTCTTTTTAATCCAAGAACAAGTTTAAAAAAAAATTAACAATTAATTATCTACCGTTAAGAAAATAAAACGTTTTATATATGATCTTTTCAAAATACGACCCCCCCCCCTCCAGACAATAACTTAGGATTTACCAACCTATTTTTTGAGAAACTCATGCCTGAATTGAGAATAATAAAAGTTTGAATGGTTTCTTATCTGATAATTGATTCATTCTTTATCTGATAACTGATTCATGGCGTAGACGTTTTAAATAATATAATTAGTATACCGTGTTTTTAATTACTCTATATTTTTTATTATTGAACTTAATAATATACGACATATAAACTTGATCTTTTTTCATCAATTAAATTATTAATGTTTTAATATTTCACATTTAGAAATTACCTCACTAACAACGAGATCATAGGTTTTTTTCCTTGCATGAATTTTTAAAAATCCATTGCATCTCTTATAAACCCATCAAGTCACACAAATCATTTCCAAATTATTTGGCTATTTTTGATGCAGCGAATTATGTCAATTCTTCACTTTTTAATTCAAATTTTCTTTTACGCTGTCTAGTTTCCAATTTTTTATATAATTAAACAATTTTTTCATTGCTTTACTCCTTAACTTGGAGTATACTTTTCAAATCTAGTTTGAACTTTACATTAAACTTTTTATTAAACAGAACTTTAGTACTTTTTTTTATTATTTTTAAAATACCTTAACTGTTTCTAATAGGCCTTTTATTAAATGAGGCGAGACTAGAGGATTAAAATGTTCTCCAGAAACGTTCACAAAAACTGACATGAAAATCATTATCGGCTAGATTTTAGATAAGTTTATCTAAAAATGATAAGAAAGTTCTAATCTTTGATACGCAGAAATTACACTGAAAAAATAATTATTTCCAATATTAAAGTTATTCAAAGAAGGAATTTTATCGCTTGTATTCATTCAACATAATTGGTTGACGCTCCATTCATGGATAGTAGCGTTCCCGGGTCAAATCCGGGTCAAGGCCGATTTTTTTTTGAGCTTAAAAAATTATTTGTCCGAAGTAGTAATTTTAACATATAAATTTGTATTAATTAGAAATTTCGAAACTCGGACGTTAACATCTTTAAATGTCAATGAAATCTTCCAAAAATTATTTAAAATTCCTTGAAATTTTTGGAATTGCTAGGAATTCTTTGAAATTTCATTTCATTTCATTTATTTTCCGAAATTTTCTAGAAATCCCTTAAAATCAAGCTTCAAAACTTTGGAAATCCCAAAAAATTCTTTAAAATTTTTGCAAATCATCGAAATCTCTTGAAAATCTTTGGAATCTTTTAAAATGTGCGTTGAAATCCCTTGCAATCAAATTGATTTTATTCTCTAAAGTTCTCCAGAAATTCTTTGAAATCCCTTAAAATCCATTGAAATTTTTGAAACTCGTGCAAACCCATTAAAATAAGTAAAAATAATTAAAAATTACTTCAATATAAGTTGAAATTAACTTATTCTTTAACTTCTCTCAAAGAAACGTTTGAATACCTAGAAATCTGTGAAATTCTTAGAGATTCAATAAAATACTTTAAATCTTGCGAAATTCCTCCAAATATCTGAAAATCTCTTGAAATTTTATTTATTATTCAAACTTCTCTAGGAATGCCTCAAAATCGAGCTTCAAATCTTTGGAAATCCTACAGAATTCTTTTAAATCTCTTCAAGGTTTTGAAATCTCTTGAAATTCTTTCAAATTTGTTAAAATACCTTACAATCTTTAAAATAATTTTAAATCCCGTTTATACTTATAACAATTGGAAGTCCTATAAATCTGTTGCATCGTGTAAAATTCTTTGAAATGTTTAAAAATCCTACAAAATTCTTTGAAACCCCTTGAAATTCTTTGGAATCTATTAAAATAACTTCAAATCTTTCAAATCTTTGAAGACCTCGTAAATCCTTCGAAGTAATAGGTGGTCTTATAAAATCCCTTCAATCTTGTGAACTTTTTTTATATAGCTTGAAATCTTTGGAAATTCTACAAAATTGTTCGACATTTGTTGAAATTTTTTAAACCTCTTGAAATTCTTTGAAATCTTTTAAAATAACTTAAAATATTTGAAATCCTTTAAAAACTTAGTAAGTTCCTTCATATCCCTTGAAATTGTTAACATTGGTCGAAATTCCTTGAAATAATGTTAAATCCTACATTAGGTAAAAAAAATTAATCATTCCTTTCTAGTTTATCCATTTTTCGCATCACTTCTTTAAATATTTAAATATTATTTATTTCTATACTGAGTTCTATAATATTTCTTCGAAAGGGTGTAACAACCATAATAGGTTTACAAATCCGATAAACAGTTTCTAAGTTCTGAATAAACTGTTGAACTCAACAAATTTATCAACAAAAAAAGGAAAATGTAATGCGTTCTACATCTGAAAAATAAGCAGGGACTCTGGATTTCAATTTCAAATCATTCAAATTTTTTAGATTTAATATAAAAAACTTGAAATTGAATAAAAAGTACTGAGTAAGTGATCAGAGAAGCACAATTCACTCCGGTAGGTTTTGAAATTCTGCCTAAAACGAAATATTGCGATTTGAATTTCGCGCCAGAAGGACTACAAAGTTAGAGGTTATGTTTAAATGTGGCCTTTACGATTATGACACAAAATTTAAATTGAACATTAAACTAATCATATATTTTTCAGGAATGAAAAAATTGGAAGGTTACCCAAGTGTCCATCTCCGATTTGATTCGTTCTGAAGTATGTTTCAGAGCTCTAAAAAATAAGGTGCACGTATTTTCTTATACGTGCCAGAATTTATATTTAGGGGGTGAAAACACTCTTCAAAGTTTTCGAATAATTACTTTAGAAATATAATTTCCAGTGAAATTAATCATTCAAAAGGCAGTGTAAACATTGTTTAGACTGAAATTATGTTATTAGATTGCAGTAAAATATTTATTTTCTAACCATCACCCCCTTAGACAGGGGGCTAGCTATCCCCTGTGGCTAATATACACAAAAATTCCAGATTTGCATCCAAATCAAATTTTATTTTCAAATGATTAATGAAGTGGTATTAAAAAAATACAAGACTTTATATCTTTTTACACTCCGTTTAAGATTTGAAGAGGGTAAATTACCCTTAATTAAAATTTTCATTTCCTCAAACATTTCTAACATTTGCAGTTTAATGGTCGCAGTGAACAATTATCTTCAGGACTGATAACATTGTGGAAATAGAAAATATCGCAGTCTGTCGGCATGTGACACCCCCATTCTGATTCGAAGGGGTTATATCACCATCAAAGCACGTTTCATTCATGAAACATTTCAAGTTATGCACTTACTTTTTCAATGGAAATTGACGTTAATTCAATTTTTTATCTTCACGGGTCTGTTTGAAATCCCAGAAAATTAGGCATTGTTAGCCCATTGGAACAAGATTTTCGTGTGAGTGATTCATTGTAAGGAAAGAAACATCACGTTTATTTTGAAGGCCCTAAGTCTTTACCCCTGTATCACGATCTAAAATCAAAGTTTCATAAGGGAAATAATTTTATTTTTTTATTTATCTTACGCGGAATACTTATGTGTATATGTATGTGCATAACTTTCAATTTTTCCACCGAATCACAAAAAATTCTCGTCTCGGCGTGCATCTCTAAAAATATGTTAACGTATGCAAATTCAATGTTAGCATATTGCATTTTTCTTACGCGTCATGTGTATGTTTTATAGATATCTTTCAATTAGCATACGGTACCACAAAAAAATTATCGTTTTGGCGTACATCTCTAAAAATATTGTAACGTGTGCAAATTCAATGTTAATATATAAAAAGAAATTCACACGCAACAAAATTAGTTGCTACCTCAAGAAACTGTGAAATATGGTGATAAGGAGTAAATTTTGGAAAATATTGCTATAATGATCGTGAATCCTGTGAACGCAATAAATCTGCTTCTTGCAACGTTCCAAACAATGTATTTAACGGAGACACCTATAATACGATAGGAGACTTTTTGACAGAAAAATTTAAACAGTTGTTACTTGACACTATATTTCAATTCAGTGTGGAAATACATGAGGAACAGTCTTTAGACTTTCAAGACCCGTTCAAAGAATCGGAAATTGAAATAATTGATGATGATGACAGCAAAATCAATTGGACAGAAGAAAATGAACTTGTTGGAATTTGCTCGCAGAAAGACACTGAACGTGGATTTGGAATATAAAAGAACAGCTGGTGATTACTGAAAAAACGCAGGATGAGGAAAGAAAAGAAGAAAATTTCACACTGTTCAACATGTTCCGTCGTCTATCTTCTGAATGTCAGTTAAGATGGTGGGCTCAGAAAGTACAAGCAGGGGGAACAAGAAAAGATAAGCTATTTGAAATAACAGAATTTGTAACTAAAAAATTTAATGATGCTCTTAATGCTGGGTTTATTGTTCATAACTGAGATCTCCGTAGGTGGGCTCTAGAAGCTTACAGAAATCAGAATAACAATGAAATTATCCTTACAGCTTCCGGAAAGTGGTTATATAAATTTAAAAAAGCTCTTCACATTGTTTCGAGAAAAATAAAGAAATTTGTAACACATAAATCAATAGACGATAGTGAGTTTTGGAAGCAGAAAGCAGTTGATTTCGTCAGTGAAGTGAAGCCTTTGATAGAGCAGTAAGGAATTCAAAATGTTTATAATACGGATCAAAGTGGCTTCCAATTGGAGGTGCATTCAGGAAGAAGTTTACCAGTGGAAGCTCAAAAAAAAGTTGAGTGGGTTCTAAAATCTATATCTTCGACCACGCACAGCTACACAATTCATCCTATCATCAGTGCCGACGGAAGATTGCTGTCTCCATAAATTATGGTCTTAGAAGAACCAAGTGAGAAATTTGGACCAGTAGTAGAAGAAAAATTATTCAGACCATCTAATGTATTCGTAACGGCTTCAAAATATGGGAAGCATACATCAGGTACGCGAAGCTAATTTTATATTTTCCTTTATTTTTACAACTTTGAACAGTTTTTCTCTTTTATAGACCATTTCAATAAGTGGGTGAAAGAATTATTTTTTCCTAATACTAGGACTAGAAGTGTGTTGTCATCGGATTCATGGACTGGGCACTGTACCGACACTGTAGAAAAATAAGCACCTGCTGGTAAAATTATCATACCTAATGTTATTCCAAAAGGAACCATAGGTATGATCCAGTCATTAGACGTTTATGGATTTCGAGTTTGGAAAAATTTTGTTAAACGTTTTTCGGATGATGTTTTATTACATAACTATGAGATAAATCTTCACTTGGGAAACAATATTATTAAACTCCAATCTCTTCTTCACAATCAACTTTCCTCTCCGCGATATAAAAAACTTTTTCAGTACTCATATACTCCTGGTATAGAATGGTATAGAAGTGTTTATGTAGACATCAAGACACAAGATTTTGAAAATCCCGTAGATTTTGCGTTTGGATAATCTTTACAAGTAAAACGTGCAAATTGTGATGAAACGCCAGTTATTATATGTTCTTGATGTAAAAAATCATTGTGTATCAAAAATTTCTTTCACGGTCACTATATGTGTAATAAATATGAAGAATAATATCTCGTAGAATATATGTAACTATAGCGTAAAACAATTTCATTTTCTACAACATACTATAGAAAATAAATCAAATCGATTTCTGTCTAATTTTGTGTACCACAATAATTAATTTGCAACACTTAAAATGCTTCATGAATGTGAAACGTGCTTTGAAGGTGGTTTAACCCCTTTGAATTAGAATGGGAGTGCCTCATGCCGGTAGACTGTGATGTTTTCTATTATTACAATGTTTCCTTTCCTGAAGATAATTTTCCACTACAACCATTAAACTGTAACTGTTACAAATGTTTGAGGAAATAAAAATTCTAATTAAGGGTAGTTTACCCTCTTTAAATCCGAAACGGAGTATGAATAGATGTAACGTCTTGTATTTTTTTATACCACTCCATTAATCATTCAAAAATAAATTTCGACTTGGATGGGAATCAGGAATTTTTGTGTATGTTAGCTACAGGGGGTAGTTAACCCCCCGTATAAGGGGGTGATGGTTAGGAAATAAATATTTTACTGCAATCTAATAACATAATTTCAGTCTAAACAATGTTTACATTGCCTTTTAAATGATTAATTTCACTGAAAATCATATTTCTAAAGTAATTATTTGAAAACTTTGAAGGGCGATTTGACCCCCTAAATATGAATTCTGACACGTATATAAAAAAATACGTGTACCTTATTTTGTAGTGCTCTAAAACATACTTCAGAACGAATCAAATCGGAGGCCGACACTTGGGTATCTTAAAATATTTGAAAAGTTTTTATTTGAATAATTGGGAGAGCCCCCCCCCCTTCACATACATTCGTTTAAGAAAATTCACAGTCACCCCCTCCGAAAAATGTTCTAGATCCGCCCTTGTTCACAAATCATGACATGTTACTTTTTCGGTACATTTTTTCCATATCGAAGATTACAACTTACTTATCATTTTTAGATATACTGACCTTAAATCTAGCCGATATGATCTAGCCGATATGATCTAACCGACAATGACTTTCATGCCAGTTTTTGTGAACGTTTCTGAAGAACATTTTAATCCTCTAGTCTCGCCTCATTTACTTCCAAAACTATTAAAAACAGTTCAAGTAAAATATTTTCAAAATAATTTAAAAAGTTACCAAAGTTATATTGAATAAAGTTTAACAAAAAGGTTTAGGTATGAAAATTATGCACCAAGTTACGGATTGAAGCAATCTAAAAATTTAACAATTAGATAAACAAATTCGAGACAAACGAGTGTAAGAAAAGAAAGAAAATTTAATTAAAAAGTGAAAAATGGACATCATTCGAGGGACGTTGGCACTTTTTATCTTCAACCTATCGATGATCGAGGGATACAGAATTCTGGGCGTTTTTCCCTTCGCAGCGAAAAGTCATAATATTTTCTTAGAGGCTTTGATGAAAGGTTTGGCCAAACGTGGTCACCAGGTGGACGTTATTTCTCACTACAATCTCAAAAATCCGCCTGAAAATTACAAAAGTATATTAGATCTAAGCAAGACTAGAAAACAAAATGTCGTTGAAGTGCCGATTGAGGAAGTTTTCGGTTTTCAAAAAAACGCTGCATCAATGATAGCCAAAGAATTTGGAAATGATTTGTGTGACTTGATGGGTTTGGAAGAGATGCAAATGATTTTTAAAAATTCGTCCAAGGAACAAACTTACGATCTCGTAGTTACTGAGGTAATTTCTTTTTGTAATTATAATTATTAGAATATTACATTTTAATAATTGATGAAATAATATCAGGTTTGTGCATATATTATTTAGTTGAAGAATACAAACCAGATTAATTAAAAACTCGATTAAGTGGGCACTTGAATATGCGATTATCGCAATTAAAACTTTACCAACAAAATAATCGATTCATCGCGTAGACTTAATTATCAGATAAGAAAGAAATAGAATTTCCGATATTTCAAATACGATTTTTTATAAAATATTTACACAAGCCTAAATTTCAAATCCAGGGTGGCCCAAAAACTTATTTTTTTAAATTCCCTGCTATTTTTTAGTTAACCCTGACCATTAATATTTAAAGACAAAGTTTCTAATCATGTAATGTGTTTAATATTGGATGTTTTATAAATGGAATAACATTTTAAATAAAAATTTTTTTAATTTATTTTTCCCAGTGATGTCACAAAATAATTTATTGTAAAAAATCAAAAAGTGACTTATTTGAACTGAAACAGTGACTAAAAGTGACGAATGTGCATTCATAATGTGACTAATGTCAAAAATTTAAAAGAATTCGATGGCATTTATAAGAATTCAAGTGAAATGAAAACAAATAAAAAATCTGAAAAAATTCAATGAATTCAGTAAGTTTAAAATGAGTTTAGAAAAATTCAAGAGAATTCAATAAAAGTTTCATAAAATGCTTGAGAATTCAGGGTGAGTTTAAAAGACTTTAGGATTACGATGAATTAAAAAAAAACTTTTAAAAATGTATAAATATACTTTGAATGTAATAGAATTGAGTGGATTTAGAAGAATTCAAGTGAATTGAAAAAATCCAGAGAATTCCAAAGAATTTAAAAGAATTCAGAATAAATTAACAAGAATTCACAGTGAATTCCAAATGAATTGCATACAGAATATTAGACAATCCAGGCAAAATTATTAAAATACCTTGAAATCTTATGAAATGCCTCGGAATCTTTTTAAATATTTCCACAAAATTCTTTAAACCCACATGAAAATTTGTTTAGGTCCCTTAAAATTCTTGGAAATCTCTTCAAATCTTATTAATCTCTTAAAAATGCTTTGGAATCTTTTTGAATTCCCTAAAACATTTAAAATCCTCTGAAATCCAATTTAATTACTCAAATCTATTAATAACTCCTTGGAATGCTTGAAATATCCTAAAATATTTTAAATATTTTAAAATCTTTTGAAATTCCTTGAAATTTTCCTTCAACCGTTGAAAATTTCTTGGAATTGAAAAGAAAAAACTAAAATATTTGGAATTTGAATTTAGTTTACTGACGGCTATCGCCTCTTTGAAGCTCTTGAACATTCCTTGGAATTCTTAAAACTACCCTCTAATCTTTCAAATCCATTGAAAGCCCTTGAAACTTTTTGAAGATCTTAAAAATACCTTGGAATTTTCAAAATGTCTCAAATAATTCAGATTCTTTGAAATATCCTTTATTTACTTAAATCAGTTGAAAATTCGTTAGAACAAACTGAAATATTTCAAATCCTTCCAAATATTTTTAAATACCCTCAAATATTTCAAATTCTTTGAAATAATTTGAAATTTCTGGAAACTTTGTAAAGCTCTTGGAAATTCCTTGGAGTTTTTAAAAATACCCTAAAATGTTTAAAATATTTTTAAATCACTTAAAATTATTGAAATATATTTAAAATACCCTCAGATGTTTCAAATCCTTTAAAATCTTATAAAATCCCTTGAAATTTTTAAAAGCACAAGAAAATGCCTTCGAATCTTTTTAAAACCCTTTAAATATTTCAGACTCTTTGAAACCCCATTAAATTACTCAAGTCAATTGAACACTCCTTGAAATGTTCGTAAGCTCCTGAAAATCCTTAAAATTTAGAAGAAACAACTCAAATATTTTAAACCCATTGAAATCCCTTGAAGCTTTTTAAAGATCTTCAAAATAGCTTGGAATTTGTAAAAGTACTCTGAAATCTTTCAAATTCTTTGGAATCCCATTTAATTACTCAACTCAATTAAGAATTTCTTGGAATTTTTAAAATCTCATAAAATATTTCAAATCCCTTCAAAAATTTGAAATCCCTTGAAATTTTGTAAAGCTCTTGAAAATGTATTAGAATTTTTTAAAAAAACCCTAAAGTATTTCAGATTCTTTGAAATCTCATTCAATTGCTCAAAACAACTGAAAATTCCTTGGAATTTTTGAAATATCATAAAGTATTTCAAATCCTTTAAAATCTCTCAAAGCTCTTGATAATGCCTTGGAATCTTTTAAAATACCTTAAAATCTTTTAAAAGCATTCAAGAAAATTCAGAAATGAGAACCCTAATTATTATTCTTGACAGTTACTTAAAGCGCTTCTTACAGAAATTTCCTGACTTTTGCACTATTTTCAAAATCTCTGACTTTCCCTAAGCAACCAATTTCCCTGACTTTTCCCTGATTTCCAGGTTTTCCCTGACCTGCGGCCACCCTGGTATCTTTCAAATTTGTTACATGTGACATGTATATATCTAAGAAATTCGAAATTAAAAATAAATATATTAAGCACAAAATTCTACCTTTTCAGTTTTTCGGGGCGACTTGTTACTTGGGATTGGGCCATTTTCTAAAAGTCCCCGTCGTAGGAGCTCTTTCCTTCCTCGAACCTACTTGGGTTTCGAACAGTATTGGAAATCCACCAGCCGCAGCTTTTTTCCCAAGTGGAGTCATGGACGTCATGGAAATTAAAACTTTCTCAGATCGTCTAAAAAATTCTTTACTAAAATTTCTCAGCGCGACAATCTTTGCTTCCCAAACTGAAAATCCACAGAATGAAGCAATGCGAAAATATTTAAGTCCTGACATGCCTTCGATCAGAGAAGTAGAAAAAAGTGTCGCTCTCCTCATAACAAATACTCATTATTCTTTATTTGGGGTGAGACCCACAACTCCCGCTCTTATTGAAGTCGGAGGACTTCATATTTCTGAAAATGAAGCAGAATTCACTCCCGTAGGTTCCAAATTCTGTCTAAAACGAAATATTGCGATTTAAATTTCGCGCCAGAATGATTTCAAAATTAGAGGTTATGTTTAAATGTGGCCTTCGTGATTCTGGCGCGAAATTTAAATTGAACATTTTTCTGATCATATATTTTTCAGGAATTAAAACAGTGGATGGATGAAAGTACAAGTGGGGTGGTTTACTTCACTTTCGGATCGATAGTTCTGATAGAAAGTCTACCTAAGGATACTATACTTGCGATCTATTCGACTTTCGCAAAAATAGCACCAGTAAGAGTCCTAATGAAAATTAAGGATATTGGTACTCTTCCTCCAGGACTTCCTGAGAATGTGAAGACTTTATCCTGGATTCCACAAATTCCTGTTCTAAGTAAGGGGCCATCCATAAACTACGTTACCAATTTGGGTCTATTTGTTAAAATAAATGTAGGTACCCATATTGAATTAAAAATGAAATGCTTTAAACTCCTAAGACTTCGAATCGAAATATATTGCACTTTTAACCAAATAGTTAAATTTTTAAGCAATAAAGATTAATTTCTTATCAAAAGAGATGAATTTTTAAACAAAAAATACAAATTAAAAAAAAATTGTTTGCCGAACAATTGCATTAGTGATAAAATAGTTGAACTTTAAAACAAAGGATACAAATTTTCAACAAATTAGTTGAACTTTTAACCGAATAGTTAAATTTTCAAGTAAAAAAGGCGAATTTCTTCAAAGGCTTTAAAATCATTTTCATCAAAAATATTAATTTGCAACCAAGGAAGATGAGTTCACTACCATAAAATATTCATTTTTAATACAAAGGAACGAATTTTTGACAAAACTGTTGAAATTTTCACTGAAAAGATGATTTTAACAAAATAGTTAAATTTTCAACAAAATAATTAAATTCCTAACAAAATAGTTGGATTAATTGATACAAGGATGAATTTTCAACCTTGAAGATTAATTTTCAACCAAAAAGAAAGTTTTCAACTAAAAATCTAATAGTTAAATTTTAAATTAAAAGAATTACTTTTTAACAAACACAAACAAACTAACTTTCAAACAGCGTCATTCAACCAAAAAAAAAAACGAATTTTAAAACAAAATAGTTGAATCCTCAAAAAAAATGATTTTTCAACAAACATGATTAATTTTCTATCAAAACAAAAAAAAAACGAATTATCAACAAAATAAGTGAATACTCTACCAAGTGAATTTTCAACTTATGAAGAATAAATTTTCAACTAAAACTGGAATAATTGAATTTTCAGATCAAGGAATTAATCTTTAACAAAAAAAAAAGGTTACTAAACAAAATAGTACGATTTTATACTAAATTGTTGAATTCTCAACCAAAACAGATTATTTTTAACCGAACAGTTGCATTTTAACCAAAGAAGGAGAATTTTCCACCAAGAAGATTAACTGTCTACTCAAAAAGGCGAATTTTCAACAAAAGACGTCAATTTTCAACTAGAAAAAATTTTCATTTAAAAATATTAAATAGTTACATTTTCAGTATAGTAAATTAATTTAAAAAAAGAATTTTTAATAAAATAGTTATATTTTTAACCAAAGACAAAAATTTGTGACTCAAATTATAAATATGAAAAAAGAAATGAATTTAAAAAAAAAATAGTTACATATACAAGCAAACAGTGGAATTTGCAACCAAAAAGATGATTTTTTAACCAAGATAATTAATCTTTCACACAAAAAAAGACAAATTTTCAATAAAATACAAGAATTTTCAAGCAAATAGTTGATTTTTTAACCACAAAGATAAATTTTTAATAAAAAATGGAATAGTTGAGATTTCAGTTTAGAAAATTATTTTTCGACAAACAAAAAAAAAGAATTTAAGACCCCTTAATTCAACAAAAAAACATGAATTTTTAACAAAATAGTTAAATCCTCAAACAAAAACATGAATTTTTAAAAAAGTTCAACTTTTAACCAATTAGTTGAATTTTCAACTAAAAAATGAATTTTCAAATAAATAGTTCAACTTTTAAAAAAATACATGAATTTTCTACCAAACCGTTGATTTTTAAAGGAAATAAGACGAAATTGTTAACACGTATCTCATCGATTTGCCGAAACTTTTTTGCGACAAAGTTATGAGTGTTTGAATTTTGTAAATATAAAACGAGGATTATCAAAAAATGATCCAAATTTTTGTTCACAGTGTGATATTTTTTAATCTAATAAAGGTATGTACCTTTTTTCTTTTTGATTCTGATAGAATTTCTCGTTCTCTTTCGGAATCCGTTAGAAATTCTTTTAATAGTTCAAAAGTGACAAAACGGCGACGGTTTCTCTGAAAATATGTATTCAAAGTCAATTTATTCAAAATTCCATCGCTTTTTTTTTTGCTTTTTTTCTAGATTCGTCCTAATGTAAAGAGTAAATTTCCTCATATTCTGCCCTGTGCCAGCGCTTTGATGAGACGTGAGAATTTTTGTTTGTTTGAAGAACGAAAATTCACATTTTTTGCCAAAACGACGCAAGATATGAAAAAAGTCAGTGGAACAAAATTGTTCCTTTTCGAGAATTTTGCGAAATCATATATAAAATCCTTGAAGATTTATTTTTTTCTTAACAATACGTCTTTATGTTGTGAAGACAAACCAAAAAGGGCCTAATATTTTCAGAAAAGCCGCCGCTATTTTGTCACTTTTGAACCTTTTTAAATTTTCTAATGAATTTCGAAACAGGACAAGAAGTTTGTATCAGAATCAGATACCTATATTATAATAGCTATATTATATTGAAAAATATCACACTTTGAACAAAAATTTGGACCATTTTTTTATAATCCGCATATTCAAGTTTTGAAATTCAAGTATACATAACTTGTTCAAAAATTATTTTCGACAAATCGGCAAGATACGTGTTATCTTATTCTCTTTGAAAAACAACATATTTTAGTGGCAAATAATTCTGTGATTTAAACATAGATTATCTGCGCGATTTTATATGAATTCGGCCAATAGAATCAATTTACAATTTGGGAAAATCCCACAAACATGATTCACTGTAGTCAGGAAATTCCAAATCATAATATAATCTATAATCCATTCCCAGGCGGAAATATTATATATAATTTATATATAGTTTGAAGTATTATATATAATATTCATTTGTTTTATACATTTTTTATATAAAACAAATGAATATTATATATAATACTTCAAACTATATATAAATTATATATAATATTTCTGCCTGAGTTGCGATAAATATATTTTTATAACGCATTGCGTACATAAAGTGGGTTTTACACTGGCTTAAAATTAAGTTCATAATACTGCACCACTGGGAAAAAGGGAAAGAATGTGAAAACAGAAATATGAAAGTGATTTTCAAACTTATTAAGTTATTATTGAACTGTATCTTTGCAGGGTCATCGTTCACAAAATTCGAAAACTTTCCTCAAATTTATCATCAGGAAACGTACTAAACGTTATCACAGTTTGTAACGTCATAGTCAACCAATCATAGTTTTTGGTATGATCCCCCCCCCCCTTTAAATTGGTAACGTAGTTTATGGGCAGTCACTAATGTTGAAAAAACTTAAAAACTTTTTTTTTTAATTATTTTTTGGAAATTATAAAAACCATATATCTTTTTTGTAGGTCACAACAACACTCGAGTTTTTATAACACACTGTGGCCTTTTGGGACTTCAGGAATCTCTCCATTTTGGAGTTCCCATAATCGGAATTCCACTGCATTCGGACCAATTCCGAAATGTGCAAATTTTCGTGCTGAAAAAGATGGGGATTCGAATTAATTATGAGGATATGAGGGAAGATGTTTTGGACGATGCGTTGGACAGAATATTAAATAATGCTACTTACAGGTAAATTTTCAAAACTCTTCGTACATTTTTTTAAACATTTTTCAAGACAATGATTAAGAATTAATCATTTTTAATTAAAAGTGTTTTGAAATTTAAAAAAATATATTGAACGATTTTGAAGTGAAAACGTTCCAACTCAGACTATTTTAAATTAGGTAAAATTCTGAAAAAGCACAATATTTTTAATGGAATAAAAAGAAAGTGAATTTGTACCATTT
Organism: Andricus grossulariae; assembly: GCA_011634705.1. NCBI lineage: Eukaryota > Metazoa > Arthropoda > Insecta > Hymenoptera > Cynipidae > Andricus > Andricus grossulariae. The sequence continues at coordinate 14,833 of JAABKJ010004340.1, forward strand.
CTAAATAAAAACGTTTGAAAGTGGATAATTTGAAATAAAAAGTGTAAGTGTAAAGAGGATAAGGATGTAGAGGAGGAGGACAATATCAAAACGTTAAAAATGTAATATTTTCCGAGTGGAATTTTGAAAATTGCATTATTTAAAATTCAAAAGAAGTGAAAGCGTATTATTTTTAATCAAGTGCGTTCAAATTTGAATAACTTAATATTTAAAACTTTGGAATTTAAATAATTTTCAATTCGAAGAGATTAGAAATTGACAGTCTGAAACTGAAAACTAAATTAAATGTTTAAAAGTAAACTTCTAAAATTCTAGAATTCAACATTGTTATTACACTAAAAAGATTATAATTTAACATTAAAATAGGTTACACAAATTTTTCTAAGATCAGAAACTAATTTCACATTCACCATTTAAAATTAACAAATTTTCCATTATAAACATTTAAAATTGAACTATTATTTAAAAACATTTAAAACAAAAAGTAATTTCAGATGGGAAACATTAAAAATTATTGGAATATTAAACTTTTTTTATATGTATTCAACCCATTTAAAATTTCAATTATTTTAAGTTAATTTAAATCATTTAAAAATTATCAATTTTCAAAAGTTAAAAATTTAGAGTTCAATATGAAAATCCGAACCCTAAACTTGTGACGATTCAAAATTAATGAAATCATTTAATTACTAAGGTATTGATTTCAAATAGTTTAATTTTTATCTATTTTTATTTCAAACAGAATTTTAAGATTTTTAATTTCAAATTGATTAATTTTTAAAACTTCCTTTAGAATTATTATTCATTCTTGAAATTTTCCAATCAAATATTTTTCAATTTTAAATTATTTTTTTTTAAGCTTCAACTAAAAATCGGATAATTTTAAGATATTACATTGAAAATTAAGAATTCAAATAAAAATAATACAAAACAGGATAGCTATACAAGGTTCCAATGTTTGAAATCGCACAATTTAAAACTTTTCAATTCCAAATTATGTTTTTTAATTTGTGGTTAAAATGTTTAATTATTTGGAACATGTTCCAATAAAATAAAAACAAAATTAATTAAATAAAAAACTGACTATAAAGCCGTGTAATATGAAATGGTTCAATTTTTAATGACTCAATAGTGAAATTGTTCTCACATTTTCAATATTTAAATTTAACTTCAACATTGTAAAATTTGAAATTTCAAACCAAAGATTTTCGAGTTTAAGAGCTTTTGAGGCAAAACAAACTTTACTTTCAAAGCCTCAAATATTAAGCTGTTTTAGAATTGCGCATTCAAAACTATAATTTTAAATTTGAATTCAACACTTTTTAAGTTAGAAGTTATATTATTTTTAAGTCATTACAAATAATTAATTCTTTAATTGTTATATATTCATCGAAATTCGTTTTGAAATCTTTTAAAATATTCTTACTAGATTTTGTGCTAAATGAATAATTGTTCAAATATTATTTATACATCAAAATTCAGCTATTTCACTTACAAATAAAAAAAATTTTTAAATAGAACAATTAAAATTGAAAGGTTCAAAGTTAAAACTTAGCTCTTTGAAATTTTAACGATTCAAGGCTTTCCGTTTCAAACCCATAAGTTTATAAAGTTTGATTTATAATTACTCATTTTAAATAAACAGTAAAATATTTTTTTATTTTTTCAATTAAATTACAAATTTTCAAATTGAATGGCTTGAAAACGGCATATTTTAGACTGAAACAATATTTGAATAGGATTTGAACTCGAATAAAGCATATAATTATAAATCTTTTTATTTGAAATTATTTTAAAATTTGAATAAATTACTTAAAAATTTAATACTTTTAATACTCGAACTACATTTAAATTAAAAAAGTCATTAGTTCATTCATTTATGTTTGCATTTGATTAATTTGAAACTTTTATTGTCAACAAATTTCAATTTCAAACACTATTAATTTTTTATTGTTCACGTTTTCAAAACTGCATTTTAAGTTAAGTTTATAGATGGGCGAGGAACCCTTATAAAGAGCACCTCTGGCGCTCAAGCTATAAAGCCTATTGTAGCGATGGTATATCGAAACAAAAATATCAATATCTCTGATATCGATAGTATCGATAAGACAATATCGATACTTAAAAAAATATCGATATTAAAAAAAAATATCGATAGTGACCGATATATCGTAATAAAATATCGCGCATGCGCACAAGATTATCTCCAAATTTGAATGACCAATTTAATTAATTAAATTTATTATTATTATTACTAATTATTAATTTAACTGAGTACCATTAATAAACTAATCTAAATATCGAGGAATAAATTGCAAAAATAATGTTAATGTCAGTGTAAAGAAGCTTTTTTTATTGGCATTAGGGTCGATGAAGTTTATTTGTTTTATGTTTTACAATTAATTTGAAAACAAAACAAAAAAGATATATATTTTTAATTAAATTAAAGTTAGATTTTGTTATGTTTCGTCCCGAACTGACTCACTGGACTCGTCAGTAAGGCTATGTGAATCAGTACTACCTTATACATTTTAATTTATCCAAATTCATTATAATGTATATTTAAAAAAAAATTCGTTTATAAGTTTGTAAATTTGATTAATTTTCAATCAATAATATAGTGCATTTCAACCACGGATAGGGGTTAAAACTTAATATGATCCATAAATTTTGATTTGATTGTTCAAAAACACAATAAATATATTTAAAACTGTTATTCAGGCCACGGATAGGGGCCAGAACTTAAATTAAAAGATCATCAATTAACAAGATGAATAGAAATTATTACTATTTTAGTGAAATTCTAAGTATCGGGTTACCGTTAATGTGAAATTCGGAAAAAATGCTAGTTTCCTTCTGGATCTCAGACCAGAAGGGTCCTTTTATAATCACGTAGTGTGAAATTTATTCTAAATTTATATTTTAAACCCGCTTTCAAGAAAATTAGTAAGATAATAAAGAATAAAGTTTTTTAATTTGTGTCAGTGTGTCTTATATTACGTGTGATAACTTGGCGACGTCCAAACTAAATCTCAATTCGCGTAAGTATAACAAGAATAATATTTGCAAGAGAAAGAGAAGGATGCAAATTACTGAGGATAAGTTTAACATTTCCTTTTTTGATTCATTAATTAACTTACTAAAATAAGTAATAATTTCTATTCAACTTGTTAATTGATGATATTTTAATTTAAGTTCTGGTCCCTATCCGTGGCCTGAAAAACAGTTTAAAATATATTTCTTGTGTTCTTGAAAAATCAAATCAAAATTTGTCGATTATATCAAGTTTTAACCCCTATCCGTGGTTAAAATGGACTATATTATTGATTAAATATTTATTAAATTTACAAACTTATAAAATTTTTTTTTTTTAATTATACATTATTATGAATTTAGATCAATTTAAGTGCATAAGGTAGGACTGATTCACATAGTTTTACTGGCGAGTCAAGTGAGTCAGTCCGGGACGAAACATAAAAAATAAAAAAATCTAACTTTAATTTACTTAAAAATATATATCTTTTTTGCCTTGTTTTTAAATTAATTGTAGAACACAAAAAAAAAAATTATCGACCCTAATGCCAATAAAAAAAATCTTCTTTAAACTTATAATATTTGGATCAATTAAAAATGATATCTTTCAAAAAACAGCAAAGATGTCATCTAATTATACTCAAATCAATGTTTTGTTGTTCATATATCGTAAAAATAATGTAATATATTATTTTACATGGTAATATCTTATTATAACGACATAATTATTATTATTTTAATGAAATAAGCTAATATTTGACATTCGGAAGAAATAACCTTCCACTAAACGCTCGGTTAATGGATTTTCTTTCATTAATTACTTTTATTTTATGCCAGGCTACACCAAAAGAAAGATTTAACCCTACATCGGTATCAGAAGACTGCGCTTTATCCACCCACGCAGTCTAAAATGTACACGAAAATGCGGAAAAAATTCTAACTTTCCTCAAAACATTCAGTTTACGAATTTTATTTTTTTAATTACTTGTACTGGAAGTCGGACAATACCAAAAAATGTATCCTCCCAATATCCGTAACGGAAGACTGCGTTTTGTCCACCCACGCACCCTAAACTGTAAACGAAAAAAAACGGCAAAAATTTTTACTTTCTTTTAAACGTTCGGTTCTCCAATTTTCTTCCATTAATCACTTGTATGATAAGGGGAAAAAATTGAGAATTGGACGTTTAGAAGAAAGTTTTAATTTTTTCCGAATTTTTGCAGAAGACTGCATTTTATCACCGATTACAAGTAACTAGTAAAAGAAAATTTGAAAATCGGACATTTAGAGGAAAGTTAGAATTTTTTCAAATATGTTGTGCATACATTTTAGAGTGCGTAGGCAGAAAAAACGCAGTCTTCCGATAAGGATATTGGGATGAATCTTATTTTGGTGTTCTCTGATATTAACTAAAAGTAATTAATGAAAAAAAATCCAAGAAACGGGTGTTTAAAGGAAAGTCAGAATGTTTTCCGAACATCAAATACAAACTATTTCATTAAAGTAATAAATAAGGCGTTATAGTGAGTTATTGCCATCAATTAAAATTCTACTCTTGAAATTTATATTCTACATGCTGAAATAATTTAAATTAAAAACTCACCCATCATTCTGCAACCTGTTGTCAATGAGTTGTGGGATAACAGGTGCCGAAAGTTGTCTAACAAGCTCATCCCTTTCTCTTTCTTTCTGCTGTATTGTCTCCTGAAGCCTCTGTTTTTGTTTTTGGTACTCTTTAAAAAGATCGCCGTTGTAACTATGATCCAAGTTGTCTCCAGTAGTAATCGGCTGAGTAAGAGGATCTGCGATTTTAGCCACAACACCTGGCGGCTTATCAGCTAATGAATCCCTCCTGGAACTCCTGGCTGTTGATAATGCAGGAGATTCTCGACCTGGCAATCTTCGTTCAGGCGTAGACGCCGCAGAAGGGTTTGCTTTGCCTCCTAAGAAGTCAATAAGAAAAATTACATTTTCAGGGTTTCTATTGAAATTTCGTTTTAAAATTCCCGACAAATTCCCGGATCGAAATTAATTCATTACGTTAAAAAAGCACCAAAAGATACTAGAAAAGTTTACATAAATAATGTTCTTTTATCAGGATCGGTATGATTGTATCGAGAGGACCGTTTATAAGTTTTAAAGAAAAAAATCTTGAAATGGAAAGTCAGAACATCATGTGTATCAGCAAATAAGACACTTATTACTTCTGAACGAAAATTTAAAACAAGGCAGGACGAACGTTTAAGGCATGAAAGATATAACAATTGAGCTGATTTTTCCTTCAATTCTGCCAAGGTCTGAACTTAGAAGAAATAAGTCCTGATTTATCAGGACATCTCCTGATTTTTTATCCCTGTCCTAATTTTCTGATTTTTTATACTATGTCCAGACTTTTCATACCTGAAAACGAAAATTCGCGATTTTTATTGCGGGGAACTATATTTTGTTCCGAATTTCTGAGGGCGCAATCAACTTGTGACTATTCAATTCAATTTAAAAAACTGGAGTGGACATGTGTGGAATTTTAATAATATTTAAAAAGGAAGAAAGACATCGAATTGCGCAAAAAAATTGGAAGTTCTGAAAAGTATTTAAAATAAATTAATATATTGTACGGATTGTACTCAATTATTTAAATAAAAATGTTGACATAGAAAAAGTTATTTGTATCATTTATAAACTTAGGAAATGAATATACAATTTTATTATTTTGTTCAAAATTCAACAATTTTGTTAAAAACAAGAGTCAATTTTTTGGTTGAAAATTCGTCTTTTTGGGTTGAAAATTCAACTATTTGGTCAAATATTAACTTGGACCTGCGATTCTGCACAAATAAACTTTACACACCATAAATCTGTATAAATTAACTATGATATTTTTAAAATCGTTTAAAATCCCTCCAATGCATTTGGAAATATTTTTAAATCCATTCAAACTTTTTGAAATCTTTGAAACCCTTTCGAATTCCTTTGAAACCTTTGAAACAGTTGGACATCTGTAAACATTATTTTAAAACCCTCGGAAATAAAATAAATTTATTCCCTTAAGGTCCTATTAAAATATGTTGAAATCCCTTAAAATCCATTGAAATCATTAAAAATCGTAAAAATCCATTTAAAAAAACAGAAATCATTTGAAATCCCTTAAATATAAATCAAATTAATCGCGCTTTAAATCTTTGGAAATACTACCAAAATTCTTTGAAATTCCTTGAAATTTTTTAAGCCTTTTGAATTGTCTTTGGATTCTGTTAAAATAGCTTAAAATCTTCGAAAATCCCGTAAATCCTTCAAAATAAATTTCGGTCCTCTAAAATCCCTTAAATCTTGTGAAATTCTTCGAAAAAGCATGCAATTCTTGGAAATCCTACAAAAAATACTATGGCATTCCTTGACATTTTTTAAATCCCTTCAAATGTTTTGGAATATTTTTAAATAACTTGAAATCTTTAAACTCCTTTCAAATTTGATAAATTATTTTATATCCCTTGAAATTGTTGAAATACGTAGATAACCCTTCAACTAACTCTGGAAAACGGTTAAATTCACAAAATTTTCAAACAAAAAATGTAATGTGTTCTACTTCCTGGAACCATAGCGCAAAAGACACTCGAAAAAGGGGCAATAAGGTAATTTTTCACGAGAAAAGGGAAAAATATGGGAAAGATTAAATATTTATTTTTATATGTAGGAAAGAAGAAAAAATCTTTTTATAAGAAATTATATAGATTTTAAATAATACTTTTTAATGATTTTTGCCATTAAAGACTTTTTGTAAGTTGGATATAATTCGAATTTGAGCACCTAAAATATTTTACATTTCAAAAATCAGGGTGGCCGTTTCAATAAAGGAAAAAAATTCACGGTCATTTCCCGGTTTGCGAAAAATTTTCAAGGTCATTGAAATGGGAAAATTCGAGCTTCTGTAGCTGAAATTTTTTGCATCTGAAGTAATCAAAATTGAACTGCAAGTTTAAGGGTTCAAATTGGAACTCTTTTTAAATTAAAAATTTGAAACTTAAACGCTTAGCAATTTATACATCTAAAACGCTTCATAATTTATACATATAAAATGAAAACTTTCAACACTTTTCAATTGAACAGTTTTAAATTAAATGTCGTTGAACTGCAAAATTTTAAATTTTATCAATTGAACAGTTTAAATATTTCTGGTTTAAAAATATAAATGCTCGCTATCATTTTCAATGCTCTGAATTGAAGAATGAATCAATACATTGTTTTAATGTTCAGAATTACACTACTTTAAACAGATTTAAGTTAGAAAAATAAAAAATTGAACGAATAATTTTGTTAAACAATACACTTTTCAAATTAGAAATTTAATTATTTTAATTTTTAATCGTATCAAATTAATAAATGTTTAATTATTCGAAATTTAATACTTTCGCCTAAAAATGTTCAAAATTTTTAAATGGAATAATTAAAATTGTGACGTTCGAAGTTTCAATTTAGCACTGGTAAATTTGAACAATTTAAGGCTTTCTATTTCAAACAATTCGATTTCAAATTTTTTATTTTTGAATATAAATATTTAAAAAAAAACTGAATTGCATTATATCATGTGATATAAAATTTGTGATGTTTCAAGTGATATAGATTAGTGATAGTGCATAGATTCAGCGAAAAAATATTTGTGTCTCAAAAGTTTTATTTAAATCCTAAATAGTTTAATTTAAAATTGGTCAAATAAACATTTTTTTAAATTTGTTATTGTTAGGATTTAAACAAAAAAATTAGGCTTAACAGTACTATAGACATTTAAAATTCAAGTGGCTCAATTTTGATCGTTTCACTTTATATTATTCAAGTTAAAAATGTCAAATACTTTTTTTTTAAATTAATATACATATATTTTTTAACTGTTCCAATTTTATATCTGACAACGACTTCTGTCTCCGATTTTCACATTTTGAACCTTTTTTAAAATGTTTCATATGAACTTTATTTTTTAAGCGCGTTTATTTTTAATGGACTAGTTTTCAGCTCTTCGAAATTGTTGCACTAATCTACATATCCTTTGTATATGATATATTATTTTTTATTTTATTTTGCACTTTATTAATTTATAAATAATTTATTTAAGCACTTCAATATTATACAGATTCATTTTATTATTTTCATAGACGAACCAAAAATTTAATTTTAATTATAAAAATTAATTTAAACAAAAATTTGTTTAAAAATGTCAAATTAATTATAACAGATTAATTCTGCAAGTTACCAAAAAATCTAGCTTTCAATATTTGCGGTAGCATACTCTAGTTTTGAATAGAATAATTTTGTAGACGTAAAGCGAACGATGGTTTTTATAGTTCTTACGTACATAAACTAATTTCAGATAATTTCTTGCATAATTTAAATATTGTATTTTCAAATATCATATATTTTAAGAAGTACTTCTGAAAAATAAGTTAGGAGGTCCGGCCTACCCTGATTTAAGTAGGGAGGCCAGGCCTCCATGGCTTCCATGCAATCTCAGGCCGAGTAAAACCTGAAGCAACTTTATATTCTTACTAACCATCCGGACTTTTTGACTGCCCTCTCGTTCTAGGTGGAATCTTAGGTTGCGCTGCATTAATAGCCTCTTGAATGGAAGGAAGTTGTTGAAACTCAGCATAACTAGAGCTGAGGAAGACATCTCCTTCGTTCTCAAACAATCTATCGACGCTCGTGTTCATTAGTTTGTTATTCTTGAACCCAGTGAGATGGAAGCTCGCGAAGGAGGACCTAGACATCGGATTGATGTCGCCAGTGGAAAGCGCCATCAACGCCGCCGAAGGAATCATCGTGTTCTTCGGACCCGGACTCCTCGGACCCAGACCCGCTTCCAAAGCTGGAACTAAACTTCTAGACATCATGTCTGCTGCAGATCTGGGTCTGGTGAAGGGCATTGCACTATGGGGGAAGGTTTTTGGCTTAATAGGCGTGATCAACATGTGCTCTGTCCACGAAGTCTCTAACGAAGGTCTCTCGATTCGCTCGACATCGACGTTTAAAGTTCTTTGCGCAAAAGGAACCGCGAAGGTCTCGGGTGGAATACTCTGCAGCCAAGATAGCAAACTCAAATCCGAGTCACTGAAGCCGACAGAGCCATCGAGCAGTCTAGAGAAACTCATCTCAACCTGTTGAAAAAATAGTTTTATTAAAAACATAGATTTCTTAGAACTTAAAATAATGACAGGCCTCGGATTGGAAGATTATTTATTCATTTATTTTCTCAATTGGAAACGGCAAAGTTGTAGAAAATGTTTTACCCGAAAAAATAAGCCCTGATTTAATAAAATTCAACCATTTTTAAAAAATATAAGAAATGACTGATATTATCTCAAATCTGAAAATCATAACAACTTTTTTTTCAGAGACCTGATTTTTGGCACGATAACTACCTTAAAATTGCCGACAACAAAAAATCTCGAATTATAAATTCTTTCTTTTTATCTTATCTTTTTATCACAACAGGTTTTTGAGAAGATTGAACCTGTACAATTAATATTTTGTGTATGGTCCCGTGTTATTATTATTCTTCTTATTATTATTATTTTATCATTAAGCCGTTTCCCTTTCGGGGTAGGCGTGAATTGCTCGGTGGTAAAGTAGTGATGTGTGGATGGGTATATA
>JAABKJ010004341.1:0-24503 GCA_011634705.1 Andricus grossulariae
GTTTTGAAAGGTTTCAAGGGAATAAAAAAGTGTTCTTTTAAAGATTTTTGGGAATACTGAAATAAATCTTATTTTGACAAATTTATTTTAAGATGAAATTGAAAAACATTTTTAAACATTTCAAAAGATTTCCAAAATTGTCAGAAAAGTTTCTAGAAGATTTTAAGGCAATTTTTTCATTTTGCAGAATTTAAAAAAAAACGTAGAAAAAATTCTACTTATTCAAAAAGATATTGAGAAGTTTTGAAAAAAATTTCGACAATAATTTAAAACCTGGAACGATTTCAAGAAATTTGAACGAAAATGTAGATTTTGGAAGATTTTGAAAAAAGAAGATTTTGAGGCATTTAATCAATTTAATAATGTCTAATACAATGTTCAAAGCAATTGTCCGATGTGTGTATGTGTATGTATGTGGATATGTGTGCGGATGTTTGTGTGTGTGTATGTGTATGGATGTCACACTTTTTTATGAACACGATAACTTGAAAACAGTTGCAGATAAATTGATGAAATTTGTATATCTAATATCTAATATCTTGAAACTGACCGAAGGATTTCTATAAATAATTATTGGATTTTTTTAAGCACTTAATAATATTTTAAAACTCGGTTTTTATAGTAAAACTTTTTGTATTAACATAATTCAAAGTTTATACGAGAGCATAAAAGATTCCTTGGTTCGAGACAAATCAATTGACCTGTAATATTGATGTATTTTATTAAAGAGTAAGGAAGCCATTGTAATACATAATATTTGAAAATACGGTTTTTTATAGTAAAACTTTTTCACCAACATAATTCGAAGTTGATAAAAAAATAAAAAAGATTCCTTGGTTCGAGACGAATCGATTGACCTATGATATTAATACATTCTATTGAAGAGTAAGGAAGTTATGGTCATTTATATTATATTAAAAATCTATTTTTATGATAAAAATATTCTAATTTTCATAATTCAAAGTTGATGTGAGAATAGAAAAGATGTATAGATTCGAGACGAATCGATTGACTTAAAATATTGATACATTTTATTAAACAGTAAGGAAGCTATGGTAAAGCATAATATTCGAGAGACAGGTTGCGTCACATTTAGAATTTCATAATATGACCTTCTTATTATTTGATAGAGTTAAGAATGTTACACAATCGCGTCGTTTGATTAAACTTTTCAACTTTTCGCGTTTTCCATGTTTATAACTTCTTAAAGTTATTATATATAGTCCTAAATAATTATATATATTTTTGCCAAGCGATTAGTTGCTTTTCGCTATTACGCTTTCTTACAAGCCACAATTTTCAAATTATCGAAAAATGTGCTTTGGTAACGATACCATTTTATAATACGTTTGTTGTCGAAAAATTAGATTTAAAATTTAAAAACAATGGCTTGAAAAACCACTGAACCGTAAATTTGATTCAAATCGGACCATTATCGTCGTAAAACGTCTCATGTCAGCATTAATTATGTTCTAAATACGAAGTGGTTCACCTCTTTCAAATATAAGGGTGTCTACAGAAAGTTTATTTTATTCATTTTTACGTTAGATGACATTTTTGAATGTTCAGATTAGTTGAGTTTACCATTCGAAAAATTCATTCATGCAAGAACAGAAAAGGCTCCTTGATTCAAAATATTTTAAATGACCTATTTGTGTTTTTTTAGCTTGACTAATTCTCTGAGAAAGCGAACATATGTGCTAATTAATCAGAATGAGGCAGTAAAGTGCTCGTCACATGAGCACCAGAAAATTGCATATACGAACAATGTGGAAATACCCGAGATCGATTGCATTGCTACGTAGTTTTCGTATTTTTCTGTTTCGACTACAAGTTTTTTCCGTGTTTATTTTTCATTGGCTCAAGGATGAGAGTTACCTTGAATTATCTTCCAATCAGACTTCAAATCGCGTTTACGAATCGCAAACGTCTACATGTCATTAATTTTTGCTTATAAATATGATGACATCATAATACGTTGCCAAACTAGGTATATAGAACTGAGACTTTCGCTCTTAGAAGACAGTAAACAACTTCAGTGAGAAAACACGCAAAATTATGTTTGCAAGTATATTCCAACTTTGTTATCTACATATGCACGTTGAACAGCTAGTATAACTACGACTATAAGTTGGCGGATTTCTGAAAAATCGTCAGTTTTCCGCTACGAAATTCTAAAATAATTAGTTTCATCTAGACCTAAAAAGAAAATGAGGTACCTTTTGGGAGCTTTTGTCGTCTTCATGGTTTGTTTCCATTATATCGGTGAGTATAATTATTATGTTTTTTCAATACATAGCAAATCTCGACACCTCGTTAACATCTAGTGTTTGCTAATGGGTCATCAACAAATTACATACGTAAGGCTTTTAAGATAGACGCGCAGTCAACGGAAGCTTACGTCTATGATACAGTTACACACATTCACTACGGAAAGCGTCGCACTACTTTTATATAAAAGCTTTTTACTATCTTTAAATACATTTTCAACATTTTAAATTCATAAATCTTTATTGTCACTTGACACAAATATCAACAGGTATGATGGACACACCAAGTACAAAAAGAAAGATCATTAGAATTACCGGTGATACCCGCGTTGAAGTTTTCAATTGGGTTACTCAACGTTATGAAGAAGATAAACCTTATTGTCCACGTAAAATGCGAAACGAACGTGTCGAAGGAAAACCTGCCTCTACACACACAAATCATAACCAACATCTGGAAGAAGGACTCCCTCCTACACCATCATTACGTAGTCGACCTGTCAGTCAAGAAATGTACAATAACTTTCGACGAATCAATCCAATTTTCGAGGGGACTCCTATACATATGCCTACTTTTCAACAAGACACTGCAAATGACAATATAGGACCTTTTACTAGTAAGTAAAATAATTATTATCCTTAGTCCGATACTTGGCATGGAATGTAGAGTTTGCTTGTCGCCTTTTCGTTTTCAGATATTTCATATAAGATTACTTACACGAGAATTTCCATAAATGACTGATCACGAGTGATTCACATATGCTATTTCATTCATGAATATTTTGCTATTTTTATATACATTTTTACCATTGAAACTTCATGAATCTCATTTTTCTTTTGACAAAAATATCGTCAGGCTACCAACAGAATAATGAGCTTCATATGGGACTTAACGACACTGGCTTGATTCAATTTACTAATCAGCGTGCTGGACCTTCTCAAAATAATCATTCACCTGGACCTAGCCAGCACCAAGGACATATGCATTACCTAAATAGTCCTAATTTTGAAAACAACCATCGAAATTCCCAAAATAATGATCCACCACAATCTTTCGAAGGGACTCCTATATTACATGGGTATCCTATAAATAGGCCTACTCCCTATCATTTACTCCAACAGCCACCCACTCATCTCCAAGATGTACAATACAATGAAGCAAAATATATGTATGAAGATATGCATCCATCAAAGAAATACGATAATTAAAATATTTATGTGTTTAAATTATGTTTTCATGTAATATTTTTTGGAATATAGATATTATCATAAACCCCCAATAAATAATTAGGACATCAAATCTGAAGCTTTCTGACAATTGTTGCGAAATGTCGAAAAGTAGTGGAGGAATTTTTTTTATCATTTAAAGAAAAACTTCTTTCCAGTGTGAACTGCTTTCATATCTCAGGTCTTTTTTTGAATAAAATAAGATATTTCGTTTTTCATAAAAATCCACTTGAAAATTTTCATTTCCAAGAAATAATTCCGCAATTTGGTTTGAAGTTAACCTTATTCTTACTTATATTTTTTAGGATAATTTGGCTGACATATGTCACAAAAATCTTGTAATATCATTTAATGGACAAATAAGTAAATCTATATCCTAAAATATAAATATTGTTTCATATCATATTTTTACACTTGACCGTATAATTTAAATCTTATGATAAATACCCGAATGAACTATTGTCTTCAAGTTAAAAATAATTTTTTCACGACAATTAATTATGTTGTTTTATTCATATGATATTTTACAATTTTGAATTATTTAAGGTACATTCTTTGGTGGGTTCCCAAAAATTATTCAATACAGTCACAAAAAGAAAGTATTTTTTTACAATTACTCAAAAATACATTTGATAATTTATCTTATTATTCTGAAAACAATTTTTCATGTGTTTTTATTATGTCCTTCATTAATAATACGAATAGGGGCGATACAACCATTTTTTGTCACCCAAGACAATTTTTCTTGTGTAAAAAAAAATATATCGACCACCACCGAAAGCAAAAGAGTTTGTCAGCTATCAATTAATTAAAATAAATCCCGCAATTATTAAGAAATGCATTTTTATTACTTAGATTTGAGCGAGGATACCAAAGCCCTGTTTTTTTTGTTGATATTCTTTTTTGTTCAATTAATAAAATTTCGCTATTAAAACTCAAAATGTAACTTCTATTTTTGATTTTAAAATTCATACTTAAATTTAAAAATGTATATTTTTTTGTGGAAAATTCAACTACTTGGTTACAAATCCTTCTTTTTTTTGTAGAAAATTTATCTTCTTGCTCGAAAATTCATCTTTCTAGTTGAGAATTCAACTACTTAGTTAAATGATGTTGTTGAAAATTCAATTGATTGTTCTGTAGGATTCATCAATTTAGTTAAAAATTCACCTTTTTAGTCGAAAATTCAACTACTTCGTGCAAAGTTGATCTGCTTTCTTAAAAATCTATTTTTTGTTGATAATTCATATTCATAGTCGAAAATTGATATCTTCGGCTGATATTTGAACTATTTTCTTGAAAAATCATTTCTTTTCCTTTTAAAAGAACATTTTAACTGAAAATTTAATTATACAATTTTTGGTTGAGAATTCAAGTATTTTCTTTGAACATTCGTTCTTTTCGGTAGAAAATTGAATTATTTTTTTAGAAATATCATCTTTCTTCGATGAAAATTCAAATGTTTGGTTCAAAATGACTCCGCTTTGGTTACAGTTTCAACTTTTTTTTTGAATTACGTATTTTTTGTTAAATTCGACTGTTTTTTATTTTAATTTAAATCTGTCTTGGTTGAAATATAAAATATTAAATTGTTTAGGTATTTCAGAGATTTCAGAAGATGACATCAGATTTTAGTGATTTAGAACGGATTTAAAAAAAAAATTATATGATTTCAAAGGATTTATATGATTTTAAGGGATGTAAAAACATTAATGAGTTTGCCAGGAATATGTAGAGAATCTCAACCACGCATTTTATGGTTTTCTGAAAGGATTTTAAACGATTTAAAAGCTTTTAGGATACATCTTAAAATATTCAAAAGGACTTCACGAGATTTAATGTGAGATTTCTATGGTATATCAGATAAAAATCTCTCGATGTTTTTTGCAACTAAACAATATGGAGGACATCCAAAAATTGATATATTTCTGCTTGTATACTACATTAAAAATATGATGTCATTGACAATATCAAAAATAACCTAAAATATTTTTTCAATCGACAAAAAATCCTTCGATGCAATTCGCTTTTCATCGGGCTAGGCCGATAAACGTGACGAGAAAATATAATTACCCAGGTGGAAAAGTTAAATATAGTTTATATACAATGAAAAAAACAATGGTATTTTCTATTTATTTTATGCAGAGAAGTTTATCAAACTAATAAAAAATATCCTTGTAATGTCCACTATAAATAAACTATACATAAATTTTTTACCTGGGTATTAATTCGCACTGGGCGAAAAAAGGGCTAGTTGCGCCTCTAAATCACTGAATGGTCTTGCAGCGTATGCTAGTCGCAGGATGAAACTGCTTAAGTGGGGGCAGAGTGGGGATAAGCGTAGCTGAGGCCTAACCTTGCCGCATGAGAGGGCGAGACTGGACGCTCGCTTGCTACTCCCTTCCATGCTCCAGGGATAGGCGTCGCTACGCTTATCCCCACTCGGTTCCCACACAGAGCCTTCTTACACCGTACGCTAGTTGCAGGCTCAAACTTGTTAAGTGGGGATAAGCGTAGCTGAGGCCTAACTCTGGAGCATGGGAGGGAGTAGAGAGCAAGCGTCCTGTCTCTCTCCCTCTCATGCGCCAAGGTTGCGTCTCAGTTACGCTTATCCCCACTCAAGCTGTTGAAGCCTGCGAATAGCGTACGGTGTCTGTCGGCATACGGCTAGAAGCCACACGCAAGAAGATGTCTCGTGACAACGAAAAAAGCGTGTAAACTCGGCCAAGGAAGAGTCATTTCTCCCATCTCATCACGTTTTTTCAGTTTTGTGCTGGTCATGTGTACCCGTTCTATTAGCTAGCTTCCGTCTAAAAGTAAACTAGGAAGTACATTTACTGACGTTCTTAAAAAAGTTAAGTATAAATAATTTTGGTTTTCCTTGTTAATGCGCATGAAAATGGGAAAAAGAGTCGATATAGAAGCCGTCATCGAAGCATAAGAGGCAGTCAGTTTTTGATGAAAATGAGTCCCGTCAGTATGGTGTTCTTTGCTCTTTTTTTTGTCGCTATTCTCACCGGATACGAGCAGACAATGATCTGCATTGGGGGTACCGAAGGTGAAAAATGTGTTAATGGTGCGTGCTGTTTACTGATGTATTGCAAAAGTAAGGTTATCACTGTTTAATCATAGTTTAAAATAATTCTTCAAAATACTGGTATTGAATAATTGAACATATTTTTCACTTTCAGAGGACAATTACTGCTCTTTTAAGTCTCCCAAATAAGAAAGATAAACTGCCACATTCAGCCTCACTGTAAGTGGAAGGAGAAATGAGAACTCTGAATTTTGGAGAAACCCTGCCTATCATTTCTTAAAAGGATGGATTTTGTTGTACAAATTCAAATTTCCAATTCTCGCTGCGACGACCCTCGCTTATCAGGATTGCCTCGGAAATTTAAATTACACTGATGGCCTTAGTCTTCCAAATGATCAAGTTAAGTTAATAATGTGACGTTTACTTCAACTGTGTAAATTTATTTAGAGATTTTTTTTTCATTTTTTAATTTACCCCCATTATTATAATTCCTAACAAAAATTCAGACCCTGATACGTTTTCTCATGTCTATTTTCATTATTTTGAAAATTTCATTTTCGATAATTATACACTTGCAAATATATCCATTCCAATATTTTAAATCTTTTTTTTCAATTATCGTATGTTTAAGAGCTACAAATTATACATCTTTTATTTGTATTTGATTATCTTTAAGAAAATATATATTCCATTATCAGAAATATTGTATTTTAGAATTAAGTAGGATATCTTAAGAGTAAGTTAGAAATGTAATGCTGAAAGTTAGAGAAGCGTAGCATGGACACGCAACAGGCGCGAGCAGCAGAGGCACTCTGATCTTATTGATCCAATATCGTTTCTGGGGGAAAATATGGATCAATTAGGAGTGACTTTCGCGAACTGAGTCGCTGTGCGCTTTTCGAGCATTTTTCATAAAGTTGGCACATTTCCAGCGACGCTTATAGCACACTCAGCAACGTTTATACCACACTCAGCGACGCTTATACCGCATCAACTACCACTACCTACACGCCTGCCTGTCGTTTGAAAAGCGTTCTTCTCTACCTGTCCAGCCTGGGAAAAGTCTATAATAAAGGAATTCGCTGTTTCAATTAAGCAGAAAATGTTCTTTTATTTAACTTTTCTATTTTTCACGCTGCTCATTTATTTATTATCGAAAACGATTCACGCATATTGCCCTATTCATGTGACTCAAAGGACGACCTCCCTAAACGAATCTCAGAATGTTGGACTGAGTTGGAAAAAATACACTAATTATTAAAATTATGTGCAACAAAAGATGAGAGATTGTCCATGACAATTGAAAAACGCCAGTAAAGTCCGCCAAGGAAAAATCATTCATCCGATTTTATTATTTTCGTGTAGTATTCTTTTGAGTATATTAACCCGATCTATTAGCCCATTTAAAAACTGTACAATATTGCTTCTTATTGTTTTCATTGAAGTTAAAAAAAAGTTATACAATCGCGTTTTTTTAGTAAACATAGAAAATCCATGTATCCAAAATTATAGTATACATCGTTAAAGTTTAGTAGTTTTACAACAAAAAATTGAAATAATGTTAAAAAGACTCCATATCAGTATAATATTATCAGATTACTATTTTGATCTTTTTCATCATTCCTTGAGAAAATGTCCATAAAGACCAAGTTTTTCAGAATTTTTGAAACTTCTACTACCTGCAAAATCATTCAAATTTTTAAAAATATATCCGGTTAAGCTAAGATATTTGAAAAGATTTCAACGGATTTTAGAGGATTAACAAACCTTTCAAATTTCTCAAAATCTTTGGAAAAATCTTGAAATATTTGAAAATATTTCAAGGAATTTCAGAAGATTTTGAAAAATTTCAAAGGATTTTTCAGGAATTTAACAAATTTCACGGGACTTTATAAGGTTTCTGAGGATTTCAGTAATTTCGAAGGATTTTAAGAGCGTTGAAGAAACTATTTTAAAGAATTTTGAAGGACCTCAAAGGATTTCTAGTCATTAAAGATATTTAGAAAATTAGAGCATAGTTTCGAAATATTCTGCAAATCACCATAAAACCAAATTTTATAATGAGCATGTAATCGCCAAAGTATTATAATTTATTTTAGCTCCCAAAACCCTTGGGAAGTTGATCAATTTATTTTAAATTGTACAATTGTTATGAGGGTCCCTAAAAGCAATATTTTGCCAACCCTACTGATTTTTATTTTTTAACACAGAAAGTTATCCTGCTTCAAAAAACGGATGGCTTCGGAAACTCGAAATTTCTATATTTTTATAATTTAATCATTTTATTTATTTATTTTTCTTCTATATTTTTATTTTCGTCGACTTTCCGCTATGCTTGGTGGCTCAAGAAGCACATATTACTCTAAATTCAGGTGATAAGGAATAGTGTTCTATTTTTAGGTTTAAAACGTCAGATTGCATGATTTGACATTTTATATTGTATGTGCAACTGTGATTCTGCTTCATTTACAAATTTGTTGTGAGAATATGAAAATTAAAAAATATAACTTGCGAAATCAAAATTCAATAAAATAAAACAATTTAAATTCTTGTCTTAAAAGGTAAAACTATGCATTTGATTTATATTTGCTTATTTTAAATAAACAGCAAAATACTGGTAATTATTTAAAAAATGCCTTGTTTTAATTTTAAAAATTCAATTCGCAATGGCTTGAAAACGGAATATTTAAAACTGAAACAATATTTGAATGTGTATAATTTTAAATTGAATAAGAGAGATTGATTAAGAGTCTATGCATTTTGAATTATTTTCAAATTGAAAATAAATTATAAAGTTTCAATCGGATATTTACATTTGTGTAACTTCTGAATTTACTTTCTTTCTCTGGTTTTCCGAGTTAAAAAAAAATCCTGGTAATTTTCATGTCCAGCGGCTACCACATTTTAAAATTATTAGTTTCAGGGAAAAAATTGCAAATTAAAAAAGGTCGAAAAAATGTATTTTTCGAAAAATTGTTTTCATGTTTTTGTGAACATCAAAGTAAAAATATTTGTTCTGACAAATTTTTAATGAGAAGTTTTTTTCCAAATTTTACTTTTTAATAATGTTAGTATTTATTTTAGTGATTTTTATACTATCTTCAAGCAACACATATATGGTTAAATTTGTACCCATAATTTTTTTCATATTATCTTATAACTTTTGTATGTTTTTTTTTGTTTAATTTGAAATGTTTAAGATTTCAGAACATTTTGAAATACAAAATTATTCCATTTAAATTCGTAGTTCTAAAATCTTCTCCTCCTTAAGGCTTAAATTTGACAAATTCATTTTCTTAATTTTTCATTGTTCTTCGATTCCGAAGAATTTGCAGGCCAGACAATTGTGATAATTGAATATTTGAATTTACAATTATTATGTATGATACTGAATATGAATGCTTTCAATATGAACCTTTTCAATTTTTGCATGATTTAATACTGAAAGTCTCCTGACATTTTTTACTACTTGAATTTCAAAGTACAACATTGTGAAATTTGAAATCGGTATACCTTCTAAAATTTCAAACCAAATACATATTTTTCAATAATTATTAAAAGCGAAGTTGAAATATTCGTCAAATTTCAACAATATTCTCGTCGAAATTCATACATATATTTTCATAAAGAAACTTTTATGAAAATTCATGTCACTTATAAATAAAGAATCAATTGTTTTTTCATTTTTTATATTCGAAAACTTTTTCTTAGCCTTTTTCGAAATGTAGTCTTTTCCGGGTTTGCTTCTTTTTGTAGCTGGCTTGAATGTTTGATTGACTTTAAAGTTTTCCTTTATGGTCATCCTCTTTATTCATTGCTTGTTCATCCTTGTTGTTTGTTCTTTGTTTATCCTTGTTGTTATTTTTTGTACACAATGTTTGTCTATTCCTTGTTCATCCTTGTCGTTTAATTTCTTGGGAGAATCCTTTCTTGTTTTTGTGACATCCGACTAGTTTTTCTTGTGTTTATTTGGTACGTCATCTTTGGCAAATTTTTCTTCCTCTTTCTTGATTTATTTTCGACACAAGATTCAGGTGCAGAAGCATTCGAAGATTAGGATTGCTTCCTACGGAACGGATCATTAACCGATTTTTTTTCTCTCTGATTCAATTTCTTTGGATAAATTATGGGTGTCTCTATCCTTGAGCTGTTGTTACTTTTTTAATTTCTTAGCAGCGGCAAGCATTTCATTTGCCACATGAGCATCTGTAAAATCCTTCTGTCTTAAAACTTGTTCCAACTCTTTCTCAGCCTTTTCTATCAAACAATTTGAACTCTTCTCTTTCAAATTTTTGTTCTGTTGAATGGTTTTCAATTTATATTTAAGCTCATTAACCTTCATTAATTTTTGAAATTATTTGTCAAATCAAAAACTGTGAGCCACGCATTCGAAGTCCTTTCTTTCATTGCTGCTTTTTCGTCAGTAGGAACTCAGTGAGACTTCAAGAATCCTCGTCCGGCATCTGTATTTCCGTGAGATATCGAAAAACATATTTTAACGACATGATTATTCAGGAGAAACTCTAAATTGTCATTAGTGAGGTTTCTGATATTAAAACTATTCTTCTCCCAATAATATTCGATTTGAGTCTCATTAAACTTGAACAATTTTTCCATTCGTAACAATTTCTAGTTGTAACAATTTCCATTCCTCAACAATAGCCGAAGAGGAAAAGTCCGGAAGAGGTAAGCGTTCGACTATTTCAACTATAGCCCTCGCGCTACTGATAATTTTCATTTTAGACGGTTGCAAAGATCTTAGCGCATCAAGAAGAGTTGCATGTGGATAAGCTTGCAAAGAGGATTTCGATATAATGTGGAGTGCTACCGCTTCGTAGTGATTTTTCACGTTTCATAGAAAAATTTACTTTTCTTTTAGATTCAGATCCTTGATACACGACTTGGTTTCAGCGTTTAGAACGATCGATTCTGCAGACATTGAATGAGAATTTTCGAAAAAATAACAAAGTGAAGTTTTGCTTTCATATCTGCGTGTCGAAGGAGCATGAAGATAGATAGATATGTTTATACAAAGTTCTCAAAGTTTTATAACCTGTCTTGTTTGGAAAAAACTGCAAAAAGTATCCAATCAGAGATTCATTTCCTAGGACCTATTTCATTTAGACCTTTAGTAAATGCATTGTCCACAATGTTTTGGTTACATGTGCCTATATTTTAGAGATCCTTTCCTCGATTTTCTCTTACATATTTTTGTTAAACCGTAAACTCATCGATTGTAGTTATGTGACATTAATGAAAAATTGTCTACTGTAGTAGCGAAGAAGTTCAAAAATATTTTCATATGGAATGTGAAGAAATAGTATTATCGGTGGACAATTGTGAGGAAACAGTGTATTCATTGTAATTTTTTTCGAACTAGTAGGAAGTTAGTGTAGTCGTAAAAAAAATTTAAATAGTGTAGTGAGTCCAGGACATGTGATGTTCGAATATTTTTAATATAAATTTAAAAAAAATTGTGGGTGCGGCTTAAAGAAAATTATGCTTACTTTTTCAATTTCTGAATTTTAAATTATTAAAGCTAAGTGAAAAATTATCATGAAATTTTGTTGCAAAATGACCACTGTATGATCTACGGAGGTTTTTGTATATTGGAAAAGACCCTTTTGTCGCATCAAAAGTTGTCAAACATTTTTTTTAATAACCAGTATTCATCATATAATGCAAAATAATTTGAATGTGTTTTTGCATCATGGGCCTAACCTTGGATTGAGTGGAAGAGGCCGGATGCTTGCTCTCCACTCTCACTCTTGCTCTCTCGGCATATTTATGGCCTGAATCTTCCAAATTATCAAATTGAGTGAATAATTTAATGTTAAATTCTGTGAATTCATTTACAAGTTTTGTTCTTTTTCTATAACAAATTGTGATTTGTACCCACATTACAATTCTTCACAAAAATTTTGATGTTGATACGTTTTCTCAACATTATTTCCATTGCTTTCAAAATTTCAATAATTATACAGTTGCAATTATATCCATTCCATTATTTTTAATCTTCTCTTCAATTAGTGTATGTTTGAGCGCTACACTTTAAACTGTATTTATTTTTCTTCGATTGTCATTAAGAAAATATATACTCTGTTGTCAGAAATATCGTGATTGATTCATTTTTCTGCTAATGAAAACTTTGCTACGGAATTCAAAACTTAGACTAAAAAATTGTATTCAGTCATTTTAACGTTTTAGAATGTGAACAAAAAGTCAAATTAAATCGATGATGGAAACATCTAAACATTGCATTATCATAACCATATGAAAAATGTTTACAATGCAAACGCAGAGAAGGTTCACTGACACCTTTTTGTGGTATTCAACTGGTATAGAAATATAAGATCTTTACACAAAGGTAAAATTTGTTTTTCATAATATCTAGACGCTCTTTCAAAAATTCAAGTTTAACAAAGGCTTTCGTTCAAATCTGCACAACTATTCAGAAACATAAAAAAATATTTTAAGACATCATCGCAATATGTCAATTTGAAGCTATCCAGAAGAAGAAAAAATACATATCTGCACCGACGAAAAAATGATTATGAATCAATTAACAGTCCTCCTTGAAATCATACCTTTTCTTGATTCAAACGAATTATTAATAAATAAGTTTTCAGCTTTTGAATGAAATTCAATTATTTAATAGAATTTTTATATTGCTTCTATACCTTTTTTCTCATTGTGCATTCTAAATTTGGATGGCAATTTATTATATTTTGAGACAGTAGCGAAATTTTAAAATACAAATGCATTTTTTCAATGTTCATGAAATCATAAAATAATGTCTATTATATAGATATCAGTACGGATACGGACGATACAATATTATTTTAATTAAATAAATGTTGTTGGTTTGGCAAGAAATTATTATATCATCCGTGTTCGTAACAATATTTTCTTGACAACTTTTTTTTTTCCTGACAGAATCACTCACGTAAAATCGGCGATTTTCTATTAAACTTTTCTATTTGTCACTCTGCTTATTTCCATATAAATTTATTATAATTGAGAATGATGATTATTATTAGTTTATGTTATCAATAACATTTATTAATAATATATTAATATTTAATATATAATTAGTAATCTCATTAATAATTATTATTCGCGATTAAATTAGTACTTTGATTCTTTCCATGATTATGTAACAAAATATTCATGAAAACCAAGTTTTTCACAATTTAAAAAATTACTACTACCCGCTAAATGAATAAAAAAAATTTAAGTTTCTAGGGTTACGCTAAGATATTTCAAAATACTACAGGGCATTTCAGAGGATTGCTAAATCCTTCAAATTTTTAGAAAAGATTTCAAAAGTTTAAATTCAGCACTCTAAATTTTTAATGCCTCAAGGCTTTCTATTTCAAATAACTTTGTTTCTAATTTAATGTATAATTTAATTTAGTGTCTTAAAAATGAAATATTTTAGTTTGAAACAATATTTGAATATGAATTGAAATCAAATAAAAGTATTTAATTATGAAACTATTAATTTCAAGTTATTCAAAAATGAAAAATAGTTTATATAGTTTCAGTCGAATGTCAAAATTTTGTTTAGCTACTAAAGCTTTCAAATTGAAATAGTTCAGTTTTTAACGTTAAAATCCATAAATAGTTCAATTTTGAGCAGTTTCAGAATTTCCTTGTAAAATAAATAATTTCTCAGTTTTTAGTACTCGAAATTGCAAAAATCATTAATTAATTTATATTTACAGCTTATGTTGTTAACTTGCAAGTTTTTTTTATCAAAATTTTATTATTTTCAACGCTTTAATTCTTAATCATTTAGGTCTTCAAAGCTGCATTTTAAGACTCTTTAAATTGAAAATATTTGTTTACACCCAAATTTTACACCCTACAATATAAATATTAATAGTGTGATTAAATTATTTATCTAAGTGAGTTTCATTATCAATTCTTAATTTGAAATTTTGTATACCATTATTTGATTATTAGTAGTACAATTTGAATTATATGCTAAATAACATAATTAATTTTTTCTCTAATTTATGGAAATTATTTATTTTATTTATATTATATTTTGTAATTATTCCCAGAGTTTATTCAGTCTAGTTACAAAGTATGAGAGTTTATTCAAAATACTTGAAAACTGGTTTGAATATTTATTTTCATGGCCTCAAATTTGTAAATGAACTTGACTTATAGCTGCACGTAAACACGATGCATAATGTAAAAACATACAATCTGGCGTTTTAAACCTGAAAATAGAACACTATTCCTTATCACCTGAATTTAGGGCAATGTGTGCTTTGTGAGCCACTATGCATAGCGGAAAGTCGACAATAAAAATAGGGAAGGAAAATAAATAAATAAAAAAAAAAAAAAATAAATAATTAAAATCCTAAAAATATCGAAATTTCAAATTTCTTAGACCATCCGCTTTTTAAAGAAGATTGATGAATTTCACAAGTTCATTCAATCCAGTAGCAATATATAGTAGAAAAATATTTGAAATGAAGTTGACTTATACGAAGTTGAAACTCAATCTCAAGAAAGCAAATAAACTTATTATTTGCGAATTCCTTTTTACCGAAAAAAGTGAGACATAAAATATTGTTTCTATATGTTTCTCTAGTTTGATTTATTTTGCTGTTGATAAAATCTTTTCTTTGTAATTCAAACCTCAAGCTGACGAATTTATTTCAGTAATTTTAAGATTTCAAAATTTCTCAAAAACATTCAAGTTAAATCGACAATGGAATTATCTGGAAGTCGCATCATCATTACTATGTGAATATTTAAAATACTAACAGTAAAGATCCTTTTCTTTTATATAAAATATCTATTTATTTATACAAAATTTTCAGTTTAGCAAAGGCTAGATAGGCCTCTGATTCACGTAATGGCTACTCTAGTCGCAGGCTTAAACTGCTCAAGTGGAGACAGAGGTCGGCTTTAGACCGACGAGCGGAAGTTCAGTTTCACGCGCGTAAAACGATTGGGAGGAGAGAAACTTTCGCCTCGTAAAGCGTGTGAAAGAAGGGTTGTAAGCTTATAAAATTCATGTTCACCAGCTGATGGAAACTGTCGGTAACGTAGGTCATCAAAGGTAATGATGCACAGTTATCGACAGCTTCCATCAGCTGAAGTACATGAATTT
Source organism: Andricus grossulariae (assembly GCA_011634705.1). Classification (NCBI taxonomy): domain Eukaryota; kingdom Metazoa; phylum Arthropoda; class Insecta; order Hymenoptera; family Cynipidae; genus Andricus; species Andricus grossulariae. Next base: position 15,665 of record JAABKJ010004341.1, read on the forward strand.
TATAAGTTGGCAACCAGCTCTTCCAGACGAAAGTTTATGTCCCGCCAACAGGTCTACGCGCGTGAAACTGACCTTCCGCTCGCTGGTGTAAAGCCGACCAGAGTGGGGATAGGCGTCACTGAAGAGTAACCTTGCAGCATGAGAGGGAGAGAGAGCGCACGCGTACTCTCCACTCCCTCCCATGTTCTCTCGGCTCGTTCTCCCATATGCGCATGAGCATAGGAAGGTGGTTCGGCATATAAGTCGCGACCGAAGCAGAGGAGGTAGACAGTTTTGGATTAGAATGAGTCCTGCAAGTATCGTCTTCTTTGCCCTTCTCCGTGTGGCTGTTCTCCCTGGATACGTACAGACTACACTCATACCAGTTCAGTGCGATGAAGAAAATGAGAATACACCCTGTCCACCTCATCGCCACTGATGTCTAGGACTCTAGAGCTGCATTGTGCTGATGAGATTATCAAAGTTTGCGCATACTTTGAAATACTAGTTCAAAATACTGGTATTGAAGAATAATAGTGTATTGTGTACCTAGGAGGAAAACAGTCTTTTTGTCCGAACGTGAGTTGCAATAACAGGGCGTAGCGTTTTTCGAAGGCCTTTTCAAAGCTTCGTTACTGCAGACACGCGAGGATAAAAAGAAGTTTGCCTACTTGGTGCACAAGACACTTTATGTAACAAAGGTACGATTTACAAGTTTATCACGTCTGAAATTCGAGGTTAGGTTGATGCGGCCATAATCGTAGGCGGGCGACTGCGAATGCGCATGCGTATTCGTTCCTCCTGTTTTGTAAAAGGCAACATTCGGAACTATAAAGACGCTGATAAAACGCTTAAATCATACCTGCGTTACATAAAACATATTTTTTACTTTTAGAGAATGGCAGATGCCAGCATAAACCTAAATGATGCGATGCGGATGCAAGAAAGCTAAACTGTCGTGTACATCCTTAATGTAAGGGAACAGGTAGTTGAAATTTCTGAATTTTTTAGACCTCTGCTTGTAATTTCTCACAAGCATGGGTTTTGCAAATTCGAATTTCCAACTCTCGCTTAGACGATCGTCGCTTGTCAGGATTTGATCGGAAATTTAAATTATATTTGTAGGCTGAATCTTCCGAATTATCAAGATAAGTGAATAACGTAACGTTTACGATAATTCTGTAAATTTATTTACAATTTTTTGTCACAGAGGACCCTCTAAATAGTAAATACCTGTTTTTAACAATAGGACAACTAGGTCCAAAGTTAGGGCGCACGGTTGGGTACTTTCCGGACAGACCTCGTATCTTCAGTTTCACGTAAAAGCTGCAATCCTTATCCAATCCTAATGATGAAGAACTACTATATTTCTTGAATGATTCTTTACAATCTTATTTGATTGGATTTTACTTTTTTTCTATTTATAAGCCGTACAGTTATTCTTTTTGTAAACCGATTTCTTGCTAAATGAATTTAATTGATTGAAACCCAATCAATCATAATGGCGATGAATCTTCCTAGGAATAAAATCAGATCTTTATTATTATGATTAGATACGTCTTGCAGCTTTTACCTAAAATTAAATCTTAAATACAAAAATCCATATAACTGTAGTTAGATAAAAAAAAATTCAGAAGCTATTCTGTGCATTTTCATTTTTGATGTATAGTGCATTTTTGAAACGACCTCTGTTTTCACGGTTTTCGTGATTTATTTTCAGAAATATTGCTTTTATATCAAAATATTGTGCACAGAAATGGTGTCTTTCCTCAAAATATAACTTTTCAGTGCATACCATTTTTATTGTGGAATCATTATTTTTCGACAAAATCTCAATAAGGTAAACCCCCCTTTTCCCCTTTTTTAAAGAATTCCTCTTTTTCTGTTTTTTTTTTTTATAAATAAACTTTCCCCTTTTTTCGCTCATATGCTCACTGAATTAATAGAACCCAAAAAATAAAATTCAACTATTTTTGTGTATAAAAGTTAATTCTTTTATAATGAAAACTCGACTATTATATTAACAGTTAACTATTTAGTTGAAAATTTGTTTTTTTCTTATCCAAAAATTAATATTCTTACCTAAAAATTTAACTAATCCATTTTTGGCTGGAAATTGATCGATTAGTTAAAGATCCACCTTCAGGCTTTTTAATTCAAAAGTCCACTCTTTGGTTAAAAATCACGTTTTTTGATGAAAATTCATTTTTTTCGTCTGATATTTCGACTGTTTTGTTGCAAATTTGTTTTTTCGAATAGAAAATTAATCTTTGGATTGAAAACTCATTTTTTTTTGTTAAAAAAGTTCTTCGTTGCAAAATCAAAATTCTTGGTTTAAAATTCAAGTACCTTTTACTATTTGTTTGAAAATTCAACCATTTATTTTAAGTTTATTATTCTTTGTCCAAAAATGCAAACATTTGGTTGAAAAATCACATATTCGGTTGCAAGTGAAACTATTTGGTTCAAATTTATTTTGTTAATTTAAATTTAACTATTTATTTAAAAATTCATATTTCTTGGTTGAAATTGATCTTTTTTGTTAAAAATTCCACTTTTTAGGTTAATAATTCAACTGTATTTTAAAAACTTCGTATTTTTTACTTGGAAATTCAGCTATACGTTTGAAAAATCAAATATTATATTCAAAATTTAATTTTTTCAATGAAAATTCAACCAAATTTGTTGAAAAATCATCTTCAGTGCTCGATAACAATTTGAGTAATTTGTTGATATTTCGCTTTTCTGAATAGAAAATTCTTCCTTTTTGGTAGAAAATTTCTCAGTTAGAAATTCAATTGTCTCCCTAGTTATAAATGCAACTGTTTGGTCTAAAATATATATTTATTTTTTTCTATGAAAATTCAACTATTTGGTTAAAAAATCATATTTCTTGGTACATAATTAATTTTTTTTCTGAAACTTAAACTATTTTGTTCAAAATTCAATATATTTCAACTTAAAATCTTAATCGTTTAATCTTAATTTAATCTTCATCTTAATCTAATCGTTTGTTTGTTTTGTATTTTATTTTAGGCGTCTATCAGTTGAAATCGTACAAAAAATTGGGCTTCAAAAATGGGGTGAGGGTATTTATGACGTCACCTGGGGTATGATGATCTGTGATAAAGAAGGGAAAGGGTGAAAAAAGTTTTCAAAATAAGGTGACGTAGTTTTTTAACAGTCCCTAAGAACAATGAAAAAGAAATAATGTAATATGGTTATCGGTAGAAGACGTTATTTTTCCTTCTCTTTCGAGTTATGAAGATATGAAATTTATTGCTATTATCATAAAGAATGAGTGTAAATTTTATGAAAATGGTTAGAAATAAGGAGAAAGATATCTACGAGAGAAGACTCCGTAAGAATGACAAATAAGGCCAAACGCTTCGATTTTGTCGAGGATAAATGGGATTATCCATAAGTCGATTTGATTCTATCCTATTAAAATTGCGCCTAAAAAATATTTTGGACTGAAATGTTCAATATTTTATGAAAATTGCACCAATCTAAGCTAATATTAACAATAATTTAATTGAATAATTAAATTAATATTAGATAACCAGATAGATGGTTTCCTCTGTATGATTCTTTTCAATTTGCGAAGTTTCATAGCAAAAAATCATCGGTAAGATATTCTTAGTTAGTTCCGAAAACAAAATTACCGTATTTGTAAAAATAGCCAAATTCTAAATTTGTTTATGAAACTTGTTTAATTACTTAATAATTCTTGCAAATTTGCAAAGTAACGTAGCGCATAGTTGCGGGAAATACATTCTTTGTTGATTCCGTAAACAAATTGAGCCTATTCGCTGAAAAATAGCCAAACTATGAATAATGGAAATTGTTTAAATAATTAATAAGTGTTGACAAGTTCTCATATCTCCATCGGAGAAAGTCATGGAAAATATATTCTTGGTCAATTCTGTAAAAAATTAGTCTATTCATTGAAAAATAGCCAAGCTCTGAAAACAATAATCATTGTAAATTTTGCAAAGTCTCATGTCAAATAGTCACCGGAAAAACATTTTTAGTTTATTTTGTGAAAAAATGAGCCCATTAGTTAAAGAAGCTGTAATCATAATTTGTTTATGAAAATTGTTTCAATAATTAATAATTCTGGTGAATTTACAATGCGTCGTAGCGAAGAGTCATGAGAAAGAAATACATAGTTGATTCCTTAAAAGAATTGAGCCTATTCGTGGAAAAATAGCCAAACTCTGAATATGTTTATGAAAATTGTTTAAATAATCAATAATTCTTAGGAATTTGCAAAGCATAATAGAAAATAGTCAACGCGAAGACATTCTTAGTTAATTTCGTGAATAAAAATTAAACCTATTCGTTCAAAAATAGCCAAACTCTAAATTTATTCATGACAATTGTTTAAATAATTAATCATCCTTGTGAGTTTGCAAAGTATCGTAGAAAAGAGTTATTGGAATTATAATTTCTGTTGAATCCTTGAGAAAATTTAGCCCATTTGTTGAAAAGTAGACAAACTCTGAATATGTTTACGAAAATTGTTAAAATAATTAATAATTCTTGTAAAATTGAAAAGTATTGTAACAAAGATTGACACAAATACAAACAAGTACACAAATTGAGCTTATTTTCAGAAAAATAAGCAAACTCTGAATTTGTTAATGAAAATTGTTTAAATAATTAATAATTTTCGGAAATTTTCAAAGCATCATCGAAAGAAACCATCCAGAAGATATTCAAAGTTGATTCTGTGAAAAAATTGAGCCCATTCGTTGAAAAAAATCCAAATCCAAATTATTAATGGAAATTGTTTAAATACTAAATAATTCAGGTGAATTTACAAAGGGTCGTAGCGAAGAGTCGTGGAAAAGACATTCTTAGTTGATTCCGTGAAAAAATTGAGGCTATTTTTTGGAAAATACTCAAAGTGTGAATTTGCTAATAAAAATTGTTTAAAAAATTGCCAAGCAGCATCTATTTTCAACTGATATTGATAAGATTTTATTTCTTGAATATTTCATACTAAAACTCAGGATTTCAAGAGCTAAAAATTTTTGATCCCGAAAATAACTTTTGTTCATTAGTTTCTTTATAGCGTAATAAACAATTTTTTAAATTATTATTACCGATTGGAAATTATGTATCGGTTTGACAGTTCAATTTTCAACCATAAAATATCACTTTTGAACAAAAAACAGATAATAAAACTATCAATTTTTACCAAAAATGGATAAGTCAAATTTTCAGATAAAAAAATTAATTTTCAACAAAGAAAGCGAACTTTTAACAACTTAGAATAATCTTAAATCAATAAAATGAATTTTTAACAAAGTAGTTTAACTTTCCACCAACTAGTTAAATTTTTAACCAAAAAATATGAATAATAAATGAAAACTTCAATAGTTACATTTTCAACTAAAACCTATGAATTTGCACACAAAAATTTAATAGTTAAATTTTCCGTTGAGAAAATTGATTGTAAAAAAAACAATTTAAATAAAAATGATTCAATCTTCAACCATTAAATTAAATTTCTAACAAAGTGGTTCAACCTTCAACCAATAAGTTAAATTTTCAATTAGGAAGACTAATTTTATATCAAATCTCAAAAAAGAGGAATCTGCAATAAAATATATACATTTTGAAACAAATAGTTAAATTTTCAACTACAAACGAACAATTTTCAACCAAAAATTAAATAGTTGAATTTCCAGGTAAGAAGATGAATTTTCGAGAAAAAAAAATTGGAACGATATAGTTGTATCTTCAACCTAAAAAATGAATTTTTAACATACTAATTGAACTGTTAACGAATTAGTTGAATTTTGAACTAAAAACTATCAATTTTAAACCAAAAATGGAATTATTGAATTGTTCAGCTAAAAAAAAAGTTGATTCGCTACAAATACAAAATTATATTTGAACAAAATAGTTTAATCTTAAAGTAATAAAATGAATTTTCAATAAAGAATTTAAACTCTGATCCAAATAGATGAATTTTCAACTAAAAAAAGTGAATTCTTAACAAAAAATTGAATAGTTGAATTTTCAACTGAAAACGATTAAGTGTCAGCCGAAAATGGATTAATTAAATTTCCAGTTGACAAAATTAATTTTCAACTACAAAAAAAATTTCCAACAAAATAGTTCAATCTTTAATTAATAAAATAAATTCTTGAACAAAGTAGATCAACTTTCAACAGATTAGTTAAATTTTTGATGAAGAAGTTTTTTTTCTACCAAAAAAGAGGAATCTACAATAAAAAATATAAATTTTGAACCAAATAGTTACATTTTCAACTAAAAGCGATCAATTTTTAACAAAAAAATGCAATAGGTAAAAATTCAGTTAAGAAAATTTTTAAAGAAGAAAAACAACTAAATTTGCAACAAAATAGTTATATTTTTAACGAATAAAACGAATGTTCACCAAAGTAGTTCAACTTCAAACAATTTAGTTGAATTTTCAATAAAAAAGGTATATTCTTAATAAAAAATCAAATAATTCAATTCGCATTAAAGCGAAAAAACAAGAAAAAGGTAAAATGTAAACGTTTTTTTTTAAAACAGGAGAATATGATTCTGGAAAAATCAAATAGTCTCTTGTTACCTAAAAAATTTCAAAGAGCATTTGCGATTCACATTTAATTCATAAAATGTGTGCAAAGCGTTTTCAGGCTTTAACTTTAAAGCAAACGGATGAAAAAAAATCCACATGAGGTAGTAAACGAGTGAAATGAAAAAAGTGCTCTTAATCATCACGAGTTAAAACGTATTACAGTAAAGAGTGGTTTTTATATCCATTTTCGTGTGGGAAACACCGCTCCTAACGACCGTTTCCAGGAATATCTTTTCAGATTTTCAAATAAATTCTCTACATTTTAAAGCTAGCCGATTACGTTATTATTTGAATATTGGATTAACATTTTTATTCAATTTCATCGGATAAATGAAAATGTTTCAATATTTCTTCTGTTTGGAATTCCTGAACAATAATTTTCGTATTGATCTCCTCCCAGAGCTGGAATTATAGACGTTTTAAACATAACTTTTATTCATCCTACCACTTTTTTATTGTATATCTGCTGGGGTGTCATATTTCATTTGGAAGACAATTTCTGAAATTTATACATAGTGTAGGTCTAAGACTCAGTTGAGAAATGCAAAATAGTGTCAATAGTAGCATAAATTTAAAAAAATAGTGTAATGACCAATTCTGTTTTAAATCAGGCGAAATTTCAAGAAAAGTCTAGGTCATGGTCTCGAAATGATTTAGCATTTGAATGTGTCTTTAGGGGAGTTCAAATTTTTCTGCTTTCAAAATAAATTCCCTGCATTATGAGGCTAGCCATAATTACGTTATTGATTAAATATTGGATTACAATTTTAACTCAATTTCATAGAATATATGAAAATATTTCAATATTTTTCCTGTTGAGAATTCCTAAACAATGATTTTCGTATTCATCTTCTCCCTGAGCTGGAATTATAATCGTTTTTGAAATAAATTCTATTCATCCTATCACTTGTTTATTGTTTATCTACTAGGGTGTCATATTTCATTTGGAAGCCAGTCTATACAAATTACACATAATGCAGGTATCAAGCTCATTTGAGAAGTACAAAATATAGTAGCATACATTTTCAAAAATAGTGCCATAGCCAATTCGGTTTCAAAATCAAGCGAAATTTCAAGAAAATTGTAGGTCATGGTCTCAAAATGATTTGGTATTTAGATAAACCTTTAGAAGAGTTCAAATTTTTCTGCTTTTAAAATAAATTCTCTAAATTCTGAGGCTAGCCATAATTACGTTACTGTTCGAATATTAGATTAATATCATAATTCAATTTCATAAAATATATGAAAATATTTCAATATTTTTTCTGTTTGGAATTTCTTAGCAATAATTTTCGTATTGATCTTCTCCCTGAGCTGGAATTATAGTCGTTTTAAAAATAAATTGTATTCATCCTACCACTTTTTCATTGTGTATCTACTGGGGTGTCATATTTCATTTTGTAGACAATTTCTAAAAATTATACATAATGGAGGTCTCAGACTCATTTGAGAAACACAAAATAGTGTCAGTAGTAACATAAATTTAAAAAAAACGGGGCCATAGGCAATTTGGTTTTGAATCAGGCAAAATTTTAAGAAAATTCTATTTCATGGTCTCAAAATAATTTGGTATTTTGATGTGCCTTTAGAGGAGTTCAAATTTTTCTGCTTTTAAAATGAATTCTCTACATTCTGAGGCTACCCATAACTACGTTATTGTTTAAATATTAGATAACTATTATAATTCCATTTCATAAAATATATGAAAATGATTCAAAATTTTTTACTGTTTGAAATTCCTAAATAATAATTTTCCTATTGATCTTCTCCCTAAGCTAGCATTGTAATCGTTTTGAAAGTAACTTTTATTCATCCTATCACTTTTTCATTGTGCATCTACTAGGGTGTCATATTTCATTTGGAAGACAGTATCTAAAACTTATAAATAACGCAGGTCTCAGACTGATTTCAGAAATACAAAATAGTGTCAATAGTAGGATAAATTTCCAAAAATAGTGCCATATTCAATTCGGTTCCAAACCAGGCAAAATTAAAAAAAAATTCTAGGTCATGGCCTCAAAATAATTTGGTATTTGGATGTGCCTCCAGGGTAAAACAAATTTTTCTGCTTTTGAAATAAATTCTATAAATTCTGAGGCTAGCCATAATTACGTTACTGTTCGAATATTAAATTAATATCATAATTCAATTTCATAAAATATATGAAAATATTTCAATATTTTTTCTTTTTGGAATTTCTTAGCAATAATTTTCGTATTGATCTTCTCCCTGAGCTGGAATTATAGTCGTTTTAAA
>JAABKJ010004342.1:0-24497 GCA_011634705.1 Andricus grossulariae
TATTTTTCAATTACTTAATTTTAGCGTATTGAACTATTTTATGAAATTATTTAAAGAACTTTTAGATACAACCAATTTATTTAATTACTTCTTTATTTATTGATTTTTTAAAATAATGAATTACATTTCATATGTAATTACTTTCAAATAATCAATTACTTCCTGATTTTTAATGCGGAAAAATGGTCACAGAATATTATGTACAATTTACAGAAATCACTACGAACTACAAGTGTCTTGCTGGTAAGTATAAAATTAAATGCCAAAAAGGTATTCATTAGAAGACATTGTTATAAACAATTATTAAAAAACTATTTGTTTATTGATGAAAAAAAATATATCACATTTTTAATCAATTATAATTTCCTTTTTGCCACAAAAGTACTCAAAAAGTACTCAATAGTGGTGATAGCAAGTTTTTTTTATAAACAATTATTTATTTATTAATGCCAAAAGACGTATTATACATGATTAACGAATTATATACACTTATTTGGGATAAAAATGTCGAAATATGACCGTAGTTCTACTTTACGGTACACTTTTATTTTTAAATTACGCTAAATTGACTCCATTTCATTTTTTTTTGTATAAACTTTGTCCTTGCAATTCCCAAAATAATAGGTCTACAAGACTTTTTTTTTAAAGATGTACGCAGAATTTTATAGAGTCTATTTCATCCTCTGGCATCATCAATGAAAACTAAACCTGACTCGATTTATTTTGACAAAACTGAACTCAACTTTTTTGTCCGTAAAAACAGGCAAAAATGGTCAGCTTTGAGGGGTCATAAGTTATGACCTATTATAGGCAGGACATTGTTCTTTTTTTTTAATCCCAGAAAATTGAGTCTACTTTCACTCACCTATGGAACACTTTTCCGTGCAGTAATTAGGTGCGAAGGTACACAGTGGTTTTTGAAACTTAGTGATTTTTCGCTGAAAATCCAAAAAAGTGGGAATTTTTCAATATACTCGTATCATAACTCGAAACCTATGGAAGATAGAGGATTATTCTTGTAACAAAATTTTCTCATAATTTTGTCTTCTTTCTTTTTTTCCCTTGGACATTTTGCTCTAAAATGTAATGTGAATTATCCGTTCACGTAAAAATAACTTTTGGAACTGCTTAAAAAAACTTGGTTAGGGAATTGATCTGTTCTAGCATTTTTGATACGTTAAAAGGAACACCTGAACGAAACTTTCTTATTAAAACCATTGGATGTGGGATTTTTTCGGGAACCAAACTACCAAATGCATAGACTATTCATAATTTACGGAACGTGCTTTAAAAGAAACTTTATAAAATAAAAGTATATGGAAAAAATGATACCTTTACGTCCTCTGGCAATAGTGGAATGTTGCCTTTGCAAGAATTTTCCGATGACGTAGAGAGCCCTAATAAATTAAGAAGCAAGTCTACATTTTCACGCAGATTGGAGGTATTTCTTTTCGGAAGGTCGAATTCTCACATCGATAAACTTTCTTGGCCATTCTAGTTGAATTCCAAGCACAACTTTCATTACGAAAGTCAAATGTACCTTTTTGGGATTTGAATCTATAGTACGAAAGTGCCACTTGGCAATGAGACCGGTTGTTTTCTTACCCATTTTTATGGCATCTTCTGAATAAAGTAAAATTCATCAATTGTTGTCACTGATATAAAAGGTTTCTCAACAACTATTAGGTTAACTATAATTCTTATTTATTTTTTACTGCATTTTCTGGTTTTAAACCGAATTTTAAATGACAATACAATCAATTACTATTATGTACTTACGTCTCACAAATTCTTTTACACAAATTAAATTGAACAAATCAATTTACTTAGTTTTTAAAACAATGAACAAAAATCGCCTCTGCCGGCTATCATGCATCCGTAAACAAACGAACATAACACCTGTGACTCGCGTGTGTATTCTTCGCATATGAACAGAATTTCGTATACAATTGAATATTTTATAATTGTTTATTAATTAAGAAAAGAAGAAGAAAGTGAGACCATTGTTATTTAATACACGATATACAACAGAAGAGTAATAGAAGGAAGTATTATAAATATAATTACTATATAAATGAGTATAGAATAAATGGTTCGCTTCAGGTCATCAGAAGTCTTTAATTTATATTACACAGAAGTAAACAAAGATAAGAAAGAGTATACGTGTGGATTTTGCTCCAAGATTTATGTAAAACACATCACGAGGATGACAAGGCATATTATTTTATGGAAAGTAGTGCCAGATGATTTGAAAAATCTTGTTTTGGGGTAAATTTGATTTATCGATTTATTCATTCCAAACTTTGCATGACCATAATATTATTACTTTTTTTTAGAATAGACTATAGGAATTACTGAAACGCACTATTTTCGTTTCAGGAGCTCCTTTCTCCCTCGTTGAAAATTTGTATTGGATAGAATTTTTTAAAGCGTTAAGACCATCCTTCCACTCACTGAGTAGAACAACATTGTCCACAAGGTTGTTAGTTCAAGAGTACAAGCGTATTGAAAGCCAAGTTATCAAACTTATCGACTGGACTGACAATACGTACAGTTTTTTGTCAATTAATTTGTATACTTGCAGGTATGAGTCAATTGTCAACTTCGTTGTCACAATTCCAGAACCCCTGCTGTTCAAGACAGAATAAACAACAGAGCACCACACTGGTGAATTTTTCGCCAAAGTAGTGAAAGAGACAATGTCAGCCTGTGTGTGCATCTACCATGAAGAGATCTTGACGAATTTTATTTGAGGACTCAGATCTGCACAATTTACCGATATGTTACTACGTGTGTGGCGGACATACCGGTAATTTCCTGGTCGTGGATATTTTAAATCTACAAAATTCGATGCTCATTAGAAAAGATATCAAATTTATTATAAAAACAATTTATGGTAGTCAGGTTCTGAAAAAGTCTTCTAAGAAATAGACAGGCTGTCGTTCAACTTGTGAAATGTGAACTTGTTCAAAAATACGTATCGAAGCAATTAGAAAATGTCATTCTGAATGATGATCTGTGGATTGAGGCAGAACGATTTGCTTTTTGATTGAACAGGTTTATAATTCGGTAACGAAATTTGAATCAGATACGTCGTTTTTGAGCCAAGTCCCAGTTGCATTCAAAGAAATTTCGAATGATCTGAGAGCAAATATTCCTTATGCACCGGTGTGACCACAAGTGGAAGTTAAAGTTATGAATCTCGTAAAAGACTGAACAGATTTTGTACTTCGGCCAATACATTACGCTTCTAACCTTCTAGATCCGTAATTTCAAGGAAATGTTTAAACCGAAAAACAGCATATTGAAAGACTTTCCTATATTAGCAAATTCATAAAAAGTCTCAAGTCACTAAACTTTGACAAATTTGAAAAAGAGCTTTATTTATACCTAAATAATAAGGGATTTTGGGAAAATGAATATATCTGGGCCACAGTTGATGAATTGAAGGAAGATCCCAGAACTTTTTGAAACACTTTCTGCTAGTCAACGTCACTGAGTAAAGTAGCAACCAAGCTTCTATCGATGCCTGCTACTTCTACTGCCACAGAAGGATCATTCAACACGTACAGCTATATTCAGCATCTTAATATCTTCATAGACAAATTTAGTTGCTGTATATTATTACACTATGCACATTTTCCCTGTATATGCATAACGAATGTCACTTCAAATATACTCAGAATTCAACTATTGCATATGTATTTCTTTTAAAAATTAATGCATTAAAAACTTTTCCACAATTGTACATTTTACTTACTTATTTAACTCTCACTTATTACATTAAAATTAATTTCGTGCAGCACCGATTCAACCTTTTCCGCCTAGTTACACACTGCCTTTGCGGGTTAGGATTCACAAAATACAACCTTATTCATATCTATTTGTCTTATTTTATACATTTGCGACCTGAAAAACCTATATAAGTCACGTGTGCAATATTTCAGTAATAGTTTATTGATAAAAAGCGTTCTAATATCGATATACAGGTTGTCACAAAATTCCCGGGACGGCTGAATATTTCCTCAAGTAAGATATTTTTCAGGGAGGTCAAGGTCATTCTTGAAGTAACTTTCAACGAGGAATTTAATGGTGACCTTTATTTTGATCTTGACGATGACCTTCAAGGTCTTTTCAAGGTCAACTTTTTTTTAAAAATGGAAACCACCTTTTCTTACATCGGCAATCGATAGAGCGAGAAATTTTACGTTCAAATATGTACCCAGGTGATACATAGGTACATTGTAACCGTGAATGTCACTATAAGGTTATTTGAACTTAAACAGGGTCTGCATACCTCTGAGAATAGAAGCTTTTCAATTCTTTTTTTTTAAACGAGCAAAGTTACTCATTTTAACAAGGCGTATTTAGTAGTGACCTTAAGCATGACCTTGACGTTGACCTTCAAGGTCATTTCAAGGTCAATTTTCCATTGGAACCCCCCTTTCAAGGTTACAATGTACCTATGTATGACCTGGGTACATATTTAAACGTAAGATTTCCCGCTCTATCGATTGCCGATGAAAAAAAGGGGTTTCAATTTAAAAAAAAAAAATGACCTTGAAAAAACTTGAAGGTCATCGTCAAGATCAAAATAAAGGTCACCATTTAATTCCTTGTTGAAAGTTACTTCAAGAATGACCTTGACACTCGGTATAAGATGATTTTAACGATTTCACAAATTACCGTGAAATTTCATGAAATCAGTCAGATGACAGAGTCGGTCGGCGTCAATTTCGGTCACAGCCTATCCCTAGCCGTGTACATCAGGTAGACCCACGTGCACCCTGACGGTGCATCGATTTGATGACTTCAGAATATGTACATTCTTCTAATTTTATTATTTCTTGTTGCTCACCTATCTGCTACTTAAAATAATAATTATAGATAAATGTCTTGATTTAAATTGTGGTATGGCCATGGCCGGTCGGAGCGAAGAATGCGGTTACGAATATAGTTCGATTCTTGAAGTCCTGGAGAAGAGTGTCAGGCCTCGAATGTGTAATGGAGACTGCTGCCCGAAAATCTTAGTTCCAGAAAATTTAGCACTTCTCGTTTTGCACAATGGACTCTATCTCCCTCGGAGCGTTCGGCATGGCAGGGTACCGATCAATATCGTAACAGCGATAAAGATCGTAGTAAAGCACACTTAGGACCGCATTGTATCTATAGAGATATGTTGTTTCTACGTGAGTGGGTTACTTGGATAATATATGTTCAACGTACTCAGCGTGTGCATGACTGATGTTCTACATTTCTGTGAAAGTTTCCGTGCATTTTCTTGTCGCGTAGCTGTTGGCGGAATTTTTCAGCCTCTGCTTTCTTTACTTCAGCTTTTAGAAGTGAAGCATTTAGATGCTACAATGCACTTTCCTCGCTTCTGATGTTAAGATTCAGGCCAAGAGTCTCGGCCGCTTGCTTCGCGGCTCTGTGAAGGAACGCTCCTTTGCCAACCATCTCGTGGTTCCTGACCATTTTTAGGAGAGGATCTTTTCCATTTGCAACGATGTAATCTGCACTTAAAACAATTCGGTTATGAAGACATTGGAGATTCAGAAGTCCGCGTCTGCCTTGACGGCGTAAGATGTATTATCACGGAACCGATGAATGGATACGCAAGCTCTGCTGCATATGCATGATATTACGCATAGCGATATCGAGGGCCGTAAGCTCCTGCTTCGCCCACGGAACTTCCTTAAACGTGTAGAGTAGAACCGGAACGGAAGGAATGTTAGTCGCAGATACCTTGTTCAACGCCAACAGATTGGTAGACCAAATCTTTCCAAGAAGACGCTTGTATCTGCTTTGGAGAGACTCCTTCACTGATGTTATGTACTGAATGCGGCTCTGAGTCACGCTAAGGTATGTATAGGTCTGTCCAGTGTCAGCATGTCTTATAACACGCATATCAACAAGCTCAAGGTCCACGGGAATGTTAGTAGTCCATACCGCCCTTTCTTGTGTACCTCTCGACGATATTTAAAGCACGCTGAAGTGGGCTTGAACTAGAACCATAGATCTTCAGATCATCCATATAAAATACATGAGTGACCTTACGCTCGAGATGCTTTTTGCCGCCGCAGAGGTACCCAGGAGAATCGCGTGGTGCGAGAGATAGTGGCAGAAGTGTGATTCAAAAGAACAGAGGGCTCATGGTGTCGCACTGAAAGACGTCCCTATAGAAAGTGACGCTGTTCGTTATGTGAATGAACCTTCAAGCGTTCCAGTAGACAGATTATAAGTCTATGAGAGGTGGAACCGAAAGCTTTCCGGTAGTCAATCCTGGCTATCGACATACAGCACTGGTGGATTGCTGCGTCATTTCATAGCCAGAATCCTCTCGTTTAGGATAACTGTAAAGATCTTATACAGCGTGTTCAAAGAAGTTATTACCCTATAATTCTCTGGGTTGGACAAGTCGCCTATTTTCGGTAGGAGTATAGTGCCTCCTAACACCAGTCAGTGCGGAATGGGCGTTTCCGACTTCAAATATGAGGTTAATATGCGCGTCAGATATTGGTATGCGACTGATGAAAATTTCACCTTAGATGTTATGAGATTGTCGCAAAACTCCTCGAAGCGGATGATATTATCCGTATCTTCTTTCAACTTAGTGTTTTCGGGATCTTGTATAACTCTCTCCCAAAAGTCTCTAATTCGTTGGGCTTGGGTGGATTTTTGACAGGAACAGGGAGATCGCTGAAGAGGCGCCATAGGTCAGCGAGAAACTGTTGATTCGCCCTGACCTATCTCCCTCTTTTGTAATCACCTCCTTGTGTCAGATAGCACACATATTTTGTCAACAATATGCTGCTTGATTATTAGCAGCTTTGACTTGTTCAGTGTGTGATGGTAGATTCTCAATTCTTGGGCGAACTTTCAAACCCATTCTGTGAACGGTAATAATCTGAACAATTGATGGTCTAGAGGTCGGACTCTTTCGAGGTATCCTTACGAAGGGTGGTATCTATTTCAGTCAGGTCTTAGGGCTTAGGGAGAACCTGGATGTTGATGTTCCTTCTTGTCCTGAAATCGCTATCTTCTCTCAGGAGGTGACTGCTTTCCGCGGTTGCTCTTAATGTCGCTGCCTCCTATTCGGCTGTGGCTTGTTCATACAGCGTTTGGGGAAGCGCTCCGCGTACATATCCCTTTTTCGAGAGGTAGGTGACTTGATTTCACAATCATTGATGTGAAACGTGCTAAAGCTCTGGGTGTTTCTGGCACCACAGAGTGTGCATACGCGCCATAAAGCCTCCGCGAACAGGGATAATGTTGTAATCGTAGCAGTCTAGCAAGTCATCCCTGAGTTGATTCGTCCACTCAATGTGGGCGTTTTGCCGGTTCGTCGTCGTGTTTTCATCTAAATTGTTTTCAGCAGCCCGAAATCTAGAATGATCGGCACTGTTTGCCGACCCATTGTCGGGTTGTCTGCGCGTTCGATCGTTTTGAACGGCATGTACAACTTTTTGAAGGTTTGGTTTTGTCATTGTTGTTCCCACGATCAGCTAGGGAAAGGGTTTCGTCTATCCCTGTAGTCCCGCATGCAAGGATAATGCTGAAATGGATGCCTCCCTTCGCGAGGATATCTTAGAGTAGTCCAACATCTAGACCATCAATTGTTCAGTTTATGGTGCGGCGAGAGCTTTGGCTGATTCAAATCGAAGGCTAAAACCGACGATGGATCAAAAGGCCAAAAGACGCCTGAATCAACTGAACAAGAAAATTGGATGGGCAAGACAGAATGCTTCCCGTGTTTAGTGTATGATTGACTACAGAACATCTGCTAGGCAGTTCACTGAAAGGGTCCAAAAGTTCGCCCACGAACTAAGGATCTATCCTCGCACATTGAACAAGTCAAAGCTGTTGAAAATCAAGTAGCACTTCGTTGACAAAATATTGGTGTTATCTGAAGCAAGGAGAGGAATACAGAAGTGGGAAGGTTGGGTCCGGGAGAATCAATAGTATCTCGCTCACCTATCGCCTCTTTTCAGCGACCATCCTGTTTATGTAAAAATACACCCAAGACCTACGAGGTAGAGACTTTTTGGTGAGAAGTTTACAAGATCCCAATCCTGAAATTGAAGGAAAACACACAAAATATCATCCGCTTCAAGGAGCTTTGCGATAACCTAATAACATCTGAGGAGAAATGTCCATCAATCACTGCCAAAGAGTTAAAGAAAGCTCTCAGGGGTACGAAGAACTTTTCCGCTGCAGGACCAGATAGTATCCAGAACTTCTAGTAGAAGGAGTTAGCTTCTACACACCAAAATCTGGCGCGGATCTTCTCATACTGAAAGTAGGTGAACCCTATTCCGCAGTGGCTGGTGTTAGGACGCCCTATACTTCTACCGAAGAAAGAGGACTTGTCCAACCGAGTGAACTACAGGCCAATAACTTTTTTTAACATGATATATAAGATCTTTACATCTATACTAAGAACTCCTAAAAAGGATTAGCAGGCTGCCGAGAGAACCTGCTGATTATATGGTGCGTGTGTAAAGATGCAGCAGTCCACCAGCGCTGCCAGCTGATGCCCCTTTGGAAAACTAAATTTACTATCTCCTGGAAATTATCGTGAGACAACGAAAAGGGTCACCTTCCTGAGGGGCATCTTTCAGAGCTATACCATGAGCCCTTTATTCTTTTGAATCACACTTCTGCCACTATCTCTCGCACTACGTAGTTCTCCTGGGCCCTTTGGTAAAAGCCTAAGTAAAGAAAGCAGATGTTGAGTAATTCCACTAAGAGCTCTTTAACAAGAAAATGCACGGACATTTTTTACAGAAAAATAAGAACATCAGTCCTTGTCGAAGGAGACATTTTTTGCTTTCTTCAGATCACCAGGACTTTATTTAGGTAGAGGGTTTCATTTTCGCGTGCCAGGACCAGAAAGCCGAGACGGAAAGCCTTTGACCAGGCTACTGGACGCGTTGTCGGGTAACGGATAGAGGGTCTCTGTAGCGACGAATAATTATAAGACCAGAAGACGAATGCATCAACTCAGCACAAAGATAGACTGGAGTTCGACAGTTCGCGCGCGAACTGTGGACCCATCATCAAACACTCAACAAGTCAAAACTGCTGACCATCAGACAGCATATTGTTAACAAAATACGGGTACTATCTGATGCTAGGAGAAGTCTAGAGCGGAGGAAGAGGAGGGCCAGAGAAAATGAACAGTTTTTGTCAGACCCATCTCAACTCTACCGAGAGAGGAATGCCCACCTATCACTACTGAAGAGGTGAAAAAAGTATTTAGAGGTATGCAGAATTATTCCGCTCCGGATCCAGACGATATAAAGAGTTCCTGGTGGAAGAATTTTCCTTCAACCCACTAGCATCTGGCCCACATTTTCGCCTCATTTCTAAAGTCGAAAGATCCTATTCCGAGTGGTTGGTGGAAGGACGGATAGTGCTCCTCCCGAAGATGGGCAATTTGTCTGACCCGAAGAATTATACGCTAGTAACTTGTCTGAAAACCCTGTATAAGATCTTCACAGCTATCCTAAATGATAGAATTGTTTGGAAAATCGGACCTGTATGGCGAGAGATGTATGAACAACGCGGCTCACAAAAAGGCGTAGCAGGATGTCGCGAGTTACTAGTTGCGGATGTCCATACTACATCCGGTTTTTGCGGTCATTCTATGGTTAATTAACACCACCTAACTGTTTATGATGTCGCGGGGTCATCACGGGGAAACATGTGCATGCCAAATCAAGTAAAAATATATTATACCAATTCAAACTTCTCAAAAGAATATGAGTTAATTTTGAAGACAGAGGCTTATTTGCATACAGTAGGCCGGGCTGAATCTTTTAGTTATTGTGTCAATTATGGTTATAGAATTCTGAAAAAATATAATTATTCTTTAAAAAATAAATTGTTGTTCATTTCGGCGTCACAGCCATATTTGAATAATACTGATATCTAGTTATTAATATTTTTTTCGTCATCTGACCCTGTGCGGTTAGGCAGTCGCTTGCGAACCTTCGTTGGCATCGCGTAGCTCGCTTACACTTTTTTTATTAAACAAATTGTGAATCTCACATTGTGCATTTTCGTGTACATTATTTAAAGAATAGTTCCTGGTTACAATATCATACGATATTAGATGCAATTTTAAGAATAATATTAATATTCAAATCAAACATAAGAAAACCTAATTTATTTATTTATCTGGATATAGCAGTTAAATATTTCAGATAGTATATTTAGATAGTCTATTAAACCTTTTTTTGTAGGCGCGTACCGCATTTTTTAATTAGTTTTTTTCTTTGCGGCTCGAGAGATAAAAATGAAAAATCGATACATCTTTAAAATCCTCCTTTCACTTGCAGTGAAAAAGATGTCACCAAAAACTAATGAATAATAGACTGTGTTGTAGGATTAAGTTATAAATTTGTGAATCTTGAATTGTATTGTTAATAAAGTAATTCATAATGCAAGTTAACATTGTTTTTTAAACAATTTATTATTGTTTATAACCAGTTTCTCTTGGATAAATGCTAAAAAGTTTAGGGCTTTTCTGAAATGTTTAACTTTTATGTGCCTTTTCAGTTATGAACAAATAATAAATAAACATGAGAGAGAATCATATTTTAAACAATCTCTTTCCTTTTTGTGAATATAATTTTATGAAATGAAACAGATATTTGTAAAATTGATATCTGACTTTAATTCCCTTCTTACTGGAGACGAAAACCAGAAACAATATTAACTACAAGTGGTAACACAGTAACGGAAGCAATTTCCTGACTGCAGTAAGTCCACCTTGTCCCGTGAGATGTTAAAATCAAATAATTATTTGTTTGAGGTATTTTTAATCTTTATATATGTACATTATCATCGACGAGACGTGTGTTCTCCAGGGAACGAGGGAAAGGGTGCTGATATTAAAATATGAGCAATTCCAAATTTTTCTTTTACTCTTTGTAATAAACTTCTTGTTATAATTCAAAACAAAACTTCTACAAGTCATTTAAAGGTCTAGTCCTCCCACCTACTTCTAATTATTTCAATCCTTTGTTTTTGTCTCTTGTGTAAGATAGCTTTTTAATTTAAATTATTTTTTTTAAACATGGGGAAAAGAGCAAAAATAAGTCACCTAAAAAATACAATCCTATTTAAAAAGTAATTCTCGTTGAGGTTCATTTCTTATTTGTTCATAACTGAAAAGTCAAAGCAAAACTTAATATTTTAGAAGAAAGGCAACTTTCTAGCATTACTCTGACAGAAGATAGTTATAAACAATAATCAATTGTTTAAATAAGCATGCTTGTTAACTTGCATTAATTATTACCTCACAAAGTGAAAAGTGAACAAAAAGTTTAAGAGTTCAGAAAAAAACGCAAAAATCTAGCATTAATAAAGCAGAAGATAGTTATAAACAATGTTAATTTGTTTAAATAATTCTTTTTGCTAAATTGAATGAATTAATAACTCACTCCACGTGAAAAGTTGACAAATGATTGAAAATTTCAGAAACAACCCGCAACTTTCTGACATTATTCGAATTGAATATTATTAACAATAATAATACATTGTTTAACAATTAACTTTGTTAACTTCAGTCAATTATTTACCACACTTTAATTGAATAGTGGAAAAAAGTGGAACATGTTTAACAAACTGCGACTTGCTAACTCTATTCTAAGAGAAAATTGCTAAAAACAATAAGATGTTGTTTAAAAAATTTATGTAAACATCTAATTATCGGTATAAAGTAGTATTTTATGTATTAGAAACAATTTTCATTTTAAAAAAACCCACAAAAATTCATAATTAGCGCCAAAAACTAGCAAAACGTATTTTTTTCTTATTGGAAACACGTGTTAAACTTCATGGGGCTTGCGCCACCTTTAAATATACTTTTTCTTCACACAAAAAAAAAGGATTTAGTTTTGTATGGATTCCAACAAATTCCCGGGCGATATGCATAAGAATTCTAAAAAAAAAAAAAAATTTGGACCACACTATTTGGCATAAATTACATAATATTTTTGCATTATCATTTTTACATACAATTGTTTGAAGGGGTCTATCCTTACGGACACTAGCAAAATTATCTACAGGATGCAAATTTCCAAAATTATCTATTAAATTTATTTATAATGCCCTCCCCCTTAACTCTTCTTATATTTATGAGCTAATTACGCTTTCTTATATTTTACAGTTTTTCCTTTTTGTGGGGCCCAATGAATTATCTGAAATCGCTTTTCACAGCAGAAAGGAGATATTTCACCGTATCCTACTTCGCCACACTATTGGGAACGCTTTATTTTTCTCTTAATTTACAATCAACGCCTTTAACTGTCTTTTGCTCTGTATTGCAGTTGGTCGCCATGCTATCTTTTGCAATTAGTCACATTCCTGGAGGTACTTCAGGGCTTATGTTTTTAACTAGAATGTTTAAGTCGTCCGTCAGTTCGACATTATCCGTGTAATAAAATAATAACCTTGCTTTCGATTTTTATTTAATTTAATTCTAGAAAGTTGATGAACTCGAAAAGTTCCAGTCACCAAAGATTTAGTTAAATTGGCACTAAAAATTGCTCGCAATATTCAAAATAGCAAAGTGTTTCGCATAGTTATCCTTTTCATCATCCATCAATAGAAATTAACTAAATATGTAAGCGTAGTTGATTACTGTAGTAGGAATGTTTAATAATTTAAAGCTTCATTGCTTTATAACGAAATTGTGTACGTCTATATGAAAAGGGCTAAGATTTTTTTATCATAGTTTCGGAGATGTTTGCGTTTTTGAGAACATCGGTAAAAAATATTAATTTTGCATTTTCGATGGAAAATCATACTTTAATCTATGCTGTATCTGGTGCCATTATACTTACGTCCGGGAAGTGACCGTAAGTGAGTAAATTTTATATTTGAAGAAAACTCACCATCTTTAAATACTTTTTTCTCGAAGAACGGATTTTCGAAGTTCAAAATTCAAAAGTGCCCCGTTGCCTCGTTTTTCAACATAGCGGGTTCGTTCTGGTCCTAAGATGTCAGGAATTTATCCGGCTATATGCTCTTGTGTGTAACTTAATATCGATAAACTGGGCCTTTTTTGATAAACGTACACAATATATATTTATCACTAAGTTTTCTCATTAGATAAACTTTGAAGAAATTTAAAAACTTGAATCCGAAATGTGGAGTCAGTAGGACAACGTAGACTTTACAAAATGTAACATAAAACTTGTATATAAGGCATTTTTAGAGAATATAATGAATATAATTTCTCTTATAATACTGTACTGTATTCAGACTTATTTACAGCAGAAAGTTACATCGATTGAATGTCACAAAAGAAACAGTGAATAAGGCAACGAAAATATTTGTAAGCATCTAATAGTAGAAAAAAGTAATACAGTGATCTTAATGACTAAAGTCATGTATGTCATAACGTGCAATTTGCCATTTTCGAAATTCTTATGTAAAAGAAGCGTATGTAGAATTTTACAGATGCATTTTTATTTTTGCATTATATATAAATTAGAGCTCATTTAAGCTATCTAAACTATATATATATATATATATATATATCAGTCGAGATCAAGTGAAATCACTAAACTGAGCGGTGTCTGATTTCAGAGTGAATCGCCGAGAGTGATATAGTCGTAATGAATAGTATAAGCAATAAATAGTCCAGAAATGTGTTTTTTCATTGTATAGGATCGAAATTCCATCTGAAACAATTTCAAATTCAAGCTTCAAATTCCACAAAACAATTTTATGCACAAATTAAAATGCATCTTTAAAATTGTATCTACTCTTTCTAGTTCTGATCCTTGGTACCCGTTGGCGTATTGCACTGTAACCATTCCCAATGGGTCTTCCTATTTCTTCTTAGACTTCGGAGCTTTAGTAGCTTTTATTCTACTACTATTTCCTTGCATTCGTTTAACTTTGAGAGGAATATAACTGAACATTGTTGTTGCACATCTCTTAATGTCCTTCTCGTTGTTACTCAATTCTTCTTTTACTAAAATGTGATTATTACTATTTTTAATCATTCCTTTACTAGAACTTGTATCAAGAAAACCAAAAATCTCGCGACTACCGTTCGTGACAGAAATTTTTTCATCCAAGGCACCAATTTTATTACAAAAGTCCATATATCTTTCTGTCTTCGGACGTATTTTTTCAATTTTCTTGCCTAAAATCACGTCGCTTGAAGATTTGAGACTAGGATTTTCTACCAAAGGTATGAAGTCATTCCAGTCTTTAGAAGAAGGCGAAGAAATAATAGTTGAATTTGATCCTTTAGGTACAAAAATTCGTTTTCTAGTTGACGAGCGGTATAAATAAAAGTTTGATGATAACGTAAAAGTTGGAACTGTTTGCATTTGGAAATTTTGATGATTTAAGCTTGGAACAGGATTGCTTTCTGTAGTCTCGTCATGTTTCGAAACCTTTTTTGGAAACGATTGAACCAGTAGGTTTGGTCTTATAAAACTGGCAGACAATTCTGATATTTTTTTGTATAAAGCATGAAAGTGGTGATCCGTTGAATTCTTGACATCATTCTAGAAAGAGAATTAGAATTATTTATATATTTTCATCTATTTTGTAATTCAAACAGAAATCGAAGTCACTTTGAAGGCATGCCACAAAAAATTTACAAACTATTGCATGACATTCTACATGAGAAGGTCCAGTCTATTCTCATAGTTTTCAAATATAAAAATAATTTTCAAATATAAGAATAATCTTCAAACATAAAAAGAATATTTACATTTAATCTTTAAAATATTAAGGGACGGGCGACAATTAAAATAGGTACGCCCGTAACTCAAAGAACAATTTTCAATCTAGAAACTCAAATGGAGCGAAACGATGACTCTGAAAATTATACGATCGATGATTATGTGCGCAAACGCAGAAATATGTGGGCTTAGCATGGGTCCGATGTAGATAGCCACCAGGTAGCATCTTCATTAATCGAGCGGGACTCTTTCACTATTTCCAAGTGGCTCAAGGTGGAGAGACGTGTTTGGTCTCTGCTCTATTCAAGAAAGCCTCCTTCTTATTTTTGAAAAATTATCCTTATTCGTTTTGGAATTTTGAAAATCAACGTGAGTTTGTGGGGAACTTCAAAATAAAAAATTATAAATGTGTGTGATCGTTGTAACGACTCTGCACTCTAACAATGGAGACCTAGCTGTGCAGTGTGCATGATTGCATGCTGAATATAAAATTGAATGTTTGTGGGAAACTTCTAGATTTAAATAAAGTTAAAATATGCGCCTCGTAACGTCATTGCTCCTTATATAATTATAAGGACCTCGTTGTGCGAGTAGATCTAATTGAAGTTAAAACATGTGTCTCATCGTAACGACCTTGCACCTTATTTAATTATAAGGAACTCGTCATGCGAGTAAATTTAAATAAAGACTAAATTGTGCTTTCTCGTAAAGACATTGGAGAATCAAAAATCCAGTCTCTAAAATTTGAATAAAGTTAAAATTGTGATTTCTCGTAACGACCGTGCACCTCATTTAATTACGAGGACCTCGTTGTGCGGTGAAAAACAAAAATAAAGATGATATTATGTGCATTAATCTCAAATAGATCTTATGAGAGAGATCTACGAAATTAAATTCAAATGATCACTAAAATACGCAATCATCTCTCCCTTGAGTTGAATCCACAATCCGTCGCTTTTTGGTTTTAATTAATGATTTAAATTTCAGTGGGAATTTTACTGGTAAGAATTAATCTTATTCAATTGTAATTTATTTGATCGTCAAGTTTAGTTGTAAAATGTTTAGGGCTATTTTTAATGTCCTATCAGGATTGGAATCAATTTATATCGAATCTCTCAATAAAAATAAATATAATTGAGATAAGTTTAAAATGCAACACTAAAATTAATAAAAATTATTCTAATTTCTAGTAAATTCACATCTTTTTATTGAAATTCGCCAGATGCACTGAGAAATAAATTGAGAATATTAGTAAATACAAAATCGATTTCCGGTTAAATATAATGATAATGGTACATACATATTATATTCTATTAAGAAGATACTTTTCAGTTCTTTAATTTTAAACTTTATTAATATACTTAATTATAACTTTAAAAGTCTTCTTGAAAAATGATCGCCTACCCAACAATGTTTAATCGGCAAATATATAGACCAGAATTACCGCCACTCTGCAATTAGTGTATATGTAGGGGGGGGGGGGATTTTCAAAACGATCTAAAAAATACAATAAAAATGGTTGATTTTTCTGGCTGAGTGAATAGTGTTGAAAGGCGAAAATAATAAAAAAGGTCTTAGTCTGCCGAACTTAACTCGAATTAATAAATCTATAGTAGTTTTAGAAATTGATGCATTTTCATTGACTCTACCTGCATCCGGAGAAATCAAACTTTAAAATAAATTCTTTCAAATATTTTAAATCTTTAAACATGGTTCTTCGAGCCGAATATTCGTGAACAAACATTTTTAAAATTCAAAAAAGTGCGAAATGATTTAATGAAAGACCGTTTGTAAAAAATCAAATGACTAACGCCATTACAGTATCATTGAGTATCACGTTCGAAAAAGGAAGTTCGCAGTTCACATTTATGGAACTGCTTAATAATCTCAAAGCAACAGAGTTTTGAGCAAAAGTCGAAATTAAGTCGCTGCAATTGTACTTGATGCATTTCAGTTCACTAATTAAAAACTCCAATATGCTGTGACAATCAACTGTAAAAAGCGAGTACGTGGGAATTTTGTCAGTAAGCGTGGATATGAGGTCATCGAGCAAAGTATAATTGGTACTGGACGAAATTATTTCGCTATGATCAAGATAACGTTGCCCTTAACCAAGTCTTCGAGTTCTCATTTTCTCTCATAGAGTTTTCGTTGGATCGATCGTTCGTACTATATTTTTCCATGTAAGTGAAGAAATAATGAGTGCACCAGCTGATGATTGATAACAGCATAAAGCTGACACTCTCTTCTGTAAGGTTCATATATATTATGAAAATCCTCTAATTTTAATTTAAAAACTAATTTTATGATTTAGCAAAAATTTCCGCGAAGATTTAAAAACATTCGTATTTCATTATAAAATTATGTATTTTGTTCTCGCGCACGCAATTTTTATTTCTCAAAACAGAGATTTCACATTTTTGTAAATTAAGCTTTTGATTCGTAAAATTTTTAATAACTTTTTCTTCACACACACACACACACACCTAAAGGCTAGGCATGATTTACAAGAATTGACTCATCTCCCATATGTATCTAATAATGTTCTAGAGCAGGGCTCACCACTTTCAGCAGGTGCTGACTGACACGGCAACTGCATGACTGCCACCAATTTTTTCTGTAATTTTTTTCTTCAGTTTCCAGGAATCCTGGAAAGGGTTACGGTCGCTACGGTAACGGCTCGTTGCGGCTCATTGTTCACACCGAAGGGTCTGATTTTTTCTACTTGAATTCACAATACATTTCATTTTTTCATTTCAAACTGTAATTTACCGTGAAGGATTAGGGACCAGTCGAACCGCAAGATTTATGAGGGCCTGTTCTCGGGCCTGTTATACCTAGTCTCGCGACTGACACTATCAGTATTTGCAGTCACTGACCGCCTTTTGGTGAGCCCTGTTCTAGAGGATCTAAAAAAAGTACGCGATACAACCAATGAGGCTCTTAAAAATTCACAGCGTCCAATAGATTCTTGGAGTGATTTCTTAGCCTTTTTAGCTAAGAAGGAACTAGATATTCAATCGTTTAAGGAACGGGAGATGCAAATTGGTTCCGAATCTGATTATCCAACTTACAAGGAATTTAATTTATTTTCAGAAAAACGTTTTCGCGTTGTGGAACCTACACAAGCTTCGAAGGTCTGTGCTAAAATGAGTTCACAGGACAAGAATAAACATTCTGAACAATCGGGAGTCATAATGCATCTTCCTTTTCCCAATGCGTTCTATGAAGGGAAGATCACCCAATGTTTCAATGTGGTCAATTTAAAGCATTGTCAGTTGAAGGACGTAAAGAAGTAGTTACTCGTCAGCACGGATGTTATAACTTTTTTACACCTGGTCATAGGCCCTTTAATTGTACGAGCAAACTGAAATGCAGCAAATGTGACAGGATACATAACACCTTTTTAAATGCAAATAACTTCGAATCTGCCACAACGCCATCAGCTGACACTACGTCACTACTTGAACTGAAGTCTGAGCTAAAGTGAGGGAATTGCAAAAAGATTAGCCTACGAAAAATTTGAATCCTATTTTGGATTCTACCATTTTCTTACGATTAGGAGGAAGACTACGGCATGCTACTAAAAGTTTTGATGAGAAGCTTCCTATCATGTTACCGCGGTATCACATAAGTGAACTTATCGCTGCGCATGCTCACATTGTATCCTTACACGGTGGTCTACAATTGACCTTGCATACGCTCAGACAGCGCTTCTGGATCTTAGGGGGGGGGGCTCTCTGGTTAAAGCCCTAATCAAGGGCCGTTTAGAGTGCACACGAGAAAGAGCGACTCTTTCCCAGCAACTAATGAGGAATTTACCTGATTTAGGAATAATCCTTAAACGCCCCTTTAATATACGCTTAGCTCCTGGACATGGCAACGAAAGTTATAAAACTTACGTAGCACTGTTCGTTTGTTGCGGTACGCCAGTAGTACATTTGGAGCTCGTGTACTACTATTTGTCTGCTGTCCTTCTTGCCGCCTTCCAGCGATTTTCATCTAGGCGAGGAAGACCTGTCCGCTTGTATAGTGACAATGGTACGAAATTTGGCGGGGCTGTCGCCACACTAAGTTGCATAATGAATTCGCTGCAAAATGCACCTCGTGGCATTTCATACGTCCCTATGCTCCTTATTTTGGGGTCTTATGGCTACTGTAGAAGATGGGGTATTGATTACGTACAATCTTTACAAAAAAGCTACAAGTGGTTCAATAAGACTCTAAGTCTAATGACACAGCGACACAAAAATAATCTTTTTTTGGGCCTGGAGGTCAGACCATGTTTACTATATGTTTTTGGGGTCGCTAAATTAGAAACTGAAGTCCAAAAATCCCAGCACGTCAGGGTTCTGACATAACCTCAAAAAACCTAATAAAAAATCTTATGCCGGGTCTGGAGGTCAGACCATGTTTACTATATGTTTTTGGGGTCGCTGAATCCGAATCCGAGGTCCAAAGCCCCCCATCACGTCAGGGTTCACCTCCAGATACGGGAAAAAATATTTTTTATAGGGTTTTTTACAAGTTATGTCAGAACCCTGAGGTTCTGGGGGTCTCTGGACCTCGTATTCGGATTCAGCGACCCCAAAAACATATAGTAAACATGGTCTGACCTCCAGACCCGGAAAAATATTTTTTATTAGGTTTTTTGAGGCTATTTCAGAACCCTGATGTGCTGGGGGGTTTTGGACCTCAGATCGAATATGATCGACCGATTACTCAAATCTGTCTCATAACTGTAAAATCAAAAAAGGACAGCGAGATCTAAAGTTTAGTATTAAGTTACATTTAAGGATCACATGTAAAATAAGAAATTCTCCTTTTTTGTTAATATTTTCATCGCTAATGCAGTAATGGAGCATGGCGGGAGGCTAAGACCTACAGGGAATTGTTTGGTACTCATTACTTTCTATTGTAGTTTTTCAATTTCTTCTAGCTTGCACGGCGAGCAGCATTTACTATGCTACTACATAAAAAGTAACATTTTTAATGTTTTTTGCAAGCTGCTATTACACACAAGGCGGCCAGTATGTTCATGGAATGCTTCGAAATGCGCAGATATCTTAATTGTGCTCTGTGAGTTCGTCGTTGCACCGAATGACCGTGTGTCACTCAGCCCAGCTCAATCTGATGGTCGCAGGACGGACTTTTTGACAGTTTGTTTTAGAGACAAAAGACTGTTAATCCAAGCCCAGTCGGGTCTATTTCTTTACAAATAAAGGATAATTTTCATTTTCTATGAATAATAAACGGATTTACCAAAATTTTAATAAAATGATGAAAAAGGGCAGTTTGCAGTGAGCATGGTATATTTTTAAATATAAATATTGAATACGAATTATGTTAATTTTTAATCATGACTGTTTTAATAAATTAACAGTTGTATTTAGGACTTTAACCAGTTAACTGGTAGGCACGAAATCGACGTGATGTGCCAAAATTGGTAGAAGCAAATAATTCTGTATTCATTATGAATGTTAATTTCCTAAGGGTTTCTTAGGTCGCTGATGACGAATCCGGGGTCGAAATTGATAAATTCGAAATGGCGGATCCAATATGGCGGACTAAAATGCAAAAATTACGTTGCTTGAATGAAAGGCAGTACTGAAAAGTTTTTTAAGTCGCTGATGACTATTCTACTATATTATCAGCTATTTCAAATTGTTCAATTTTGATCCCGGATCCGTGATCATCGACCGAAAAAAACCACTTAGTACTGCCTTTCATTCAAATCACGTGACTTTTGCATTTTAGTTTATCATATTGGATCCGCCATTTTGAATTTTTACCCCCGATTCGTTATCAACGATCAAAAAAACTAGGACATGCCCATTTTTATCCAAATCCATTGAGTTTTGTGGCAGTTATTCCAAGTGCGCATATATGCGTCATTACCAGTTTTGTCACCGATTTTTTCTGCGCATATATGCGTCATTATCAGTTAACTGGTTAATTGGCTGCGCAACAGCGCCTTGTCTCAACCGACTGGGCAACCCGCCTTGCCTTAATTGGCTGTGCAACAGCGCCTTGTCTTCACCGACTGGGAAACCCGTCTTGCCTTAATTGGCTGGGCAACAGCGCCTTGTCTTAACCGACGGGGCAACCCGTCTTGCCTTAATAGCTTGGATAACAGCGCCTTGTCTTCACCGACTGGGCAACCCGTCTTGCCTTAATAGGCTGAGCAACAGCGCCTTGTCTTGACCGACTGCGTAACCCGTCCTGCCTTAATAGGCTGGACAACAGCGCCTTGTCTTCACCGACTGGGCAACCCGTCTTGCCTTGATTGGCTGAACTGTGTGGGGTCTCAAAATTCAAATTTCTACGTCCTCCTCGTGGACTCTGGAGGCTACATCTAAAATCTGTATCGACTGAATGACGGCAATGGTAAATGCATTTATCGCAAGTACTTCAATTTAATAAATGTAATTAGAATTTCTTTTAAACGTTTGTTATAGTTATTTACATTTTTTTCAATGAGTAACCTGTATGATCACTACATGACGTAAACCCCAGGGATATGAGTTTGCGACAATAAAATAGAGGTGGAACGCAGAATTTCACGCACTAGTGTTACATTTTCGGGAGTAAAAAGGGAGCTTCTATTAAAAAAATTCAAGTTAACCATCAAACAAGTCTCAAGAATCAGAGCCAAGGTCAAAGTCAAGGTCACTATCGTATGCCTCCCTGCGAACCCTACAACTTTTGTCTGGATCTTTTTAACATAAAAACCTTTCCTGAAAAATTATTGAGGTGCGACTTTAAAAATAAAACTCTCTTTATCATATAAATACCTACATTTATGGCTGTGATTGTGGCCTGCACCATAGTTCAAACCATGATTGTGACGGTGACATATAGCGCATAAATTCAACCAGCAATAATCTATTGCGCACATCTACAGACCACCATAACCCACTGCGCAAGTCTACAGCACATCATGATCCACTGCGCATGCCTACGAGCCACCACGACCAACTGCACATGCTGACGACCTACCAAGAATAACTGCGCATATATTGTTAGCTTAACTGATGATAATATCCTCAGGTATCTAGAGAGAAAAATGTCATACACTCTAAAAATTGGCCCTTTTCGAATCCACACATATTGATATTTGAACCCCAATTACACCACCAAAACCTCATTTTTTACAGTTGTGGTCATTGACACTTTTGATCGTCATGACATGAACTACATTTTCCCTCCATTACAAACAAATTAGCCGAAAGCCAATTTCTGTACAAATTTTGCGGGGTTCTTTGTCGAAGAAGATGCTTGTATCTGCTTCAGAGAGATTCCTTCACTGATGTTACGTCCTGAATGTGGCTTTCAGTCACACCCACGTATTTATAGGTCTCTCCTGTGTCAAGATGTCTAATAACGCTTATGTCCACAAAGATTTTATAGGGTATCGTGACATAGTCGCCCTAAATACTTATAGGTGCATCAGATGCTTGTCAAGTTTGGGATTTGAAAAATAAACTGAGATAGGACGCGGAAATGCGGAGCAAGCGACCGAGACCTTTGGCCTAAATTTTAACATCAGCAGTAAGGAAAGTGCATCACTCCAGCTAGATGCTTCACTTTAAAAGTCGAAGTAAAGAAAGCAGAGGGTAAAAAATTTCGCCAACAGCTACTCGACAAGAAAATGCAGGTACAGAGGGTTACATTTTCGCATGCACCTATGTATACCGCCACCACATTTTATGTCAAGAAGTTCCCACCGATAGGTGCGGAGCGTATCATACACAGGCCGAGTACCTAGAACACATACTATCTGGGTGTCGCACCCATGCGGGAACAACGTATATCTACAGACATATTGCGACCCTAAAAGTAAATTGTCCAAAACGAAAAGTGGAAAATTTTCTGGAACTACGATTTTCGGACAGCAGTCTCCGTTGCACACTCAAGGCCTGACATTGCTCTCCAAGACTTCGAGAAACGAACCATATTTGTGCTCGAATTCTCGGCTCCAGCCGAATACTACATCCTTTCCAAGGAGAAGGAAAAGTAGGAGAGGCATCAAGACCTCAAAAGGGAGTTGCAACGACTGTACCCAAAATATTCGGTTAGAGTAATTGTCCTTATGATCAGTGCTCTCGGAAGTGCAAAGCTGTCACTGGTTCGTAAGCTTAAAGCCATTTCCGCGTGCCAAAAATATGCCAAAGCACTTTGGGGATGGATGCAGAAAGCTGTCATCCTTGGGTCGCTTCATGTCCTCAAGACACACGAGCATTTCCCCAACCTGTCGTCGCAATTTCATCATGCCACCCATATCACGGTCGTGAGACGTCGCCGTAGGTGTTCTACGGGAAGCCGATGTAATTTTTCGATGGCAGTTGCTCCCAGTGGGTAGCAAGTAGATATGACTTTGTCAAAAAATTATGTTTCTTAGAATTTTGCGGTGTAAATAGGGTCACTGATTTTTGGGCTGCTGCAAAATACCAACACTGAATATTGAGCTCCGCCCCTTACATATGAAAAGCAACCCCTTGACACCAAGTAGATATGACTTTTCCACAAAATAATGTTTTTCAGAATTTTACCGTGTAAATAGGGTCTCTGATTTTTCGGCTCCTGAAAAATACCAACACCAATATTTGGGATTCTACCCTTACATTTGAAGAGCAACCCCTTGACACCAAGTGGATATGACTTTGTCAAAAATTAATGTTCTTCAGAATATGTCAGTGCAAATAGGGTCTCTGATTTTTGGGCTCCTGAAAAGAACAAACACCCAGTTTTAGGTTCGAATCCTTACAGTTGAAAAGCAACCCCTTGACACAACGAAGATATGACTTTGTTAAAGAATAATGTTTTTCATAATTTTACAGTGTAAATAGGGTCTCTGATTTTTGGGCTCCTGAAAAATACCAACAGCGCCTTTACGGTTGGACCCTTACAGTTGAAAAGAAACCCCTTGACACCACGAAGATATGACTTTGCCAAAAAAATATTTTTTAGAATTTTACAGTGTAAATAGGGACTCTGATTTTTAGGCTCCTGAAAAATACCCAAACCGATTTTTAGGCTCGAAACCTTACAGTTGAAAAGCAACCCCTTGAAACCACGAAGATGTGACTTTGTTAAAGAATAATGTTTTTCATAATGTTACAGTAGAAATAGGGTCTCTGATTTTTGGGCTCCTGAAAAATACCAACAGCGACTTTTGGGTTGGAACATTACAGCTGAAAAGCTACCCCTTGACACCACGAAGTTATGACTTTGTTAAAGAATAATGTTTTTTAGAATTTTACAGTGTAAATGGGGTCTCTGATTTTTGGTCTCCTGAAAAATACCAACACCGATTTTTGGGATCCAACTCTTACAGTTGAAAAGCAATCCCTTGACACCACGAAGATATGACTTTGTCAAAAAATAATGTTTTTTACAATTCTACTGTGTAAATAGGGTCTCTCATTTTTTCGCTCCTAAAAAATACCAAAACCGATTTTTGGGCTCCATCCCTTACAGTTGAAAAGCAACCCCTCGATACCACGAAGATATGACTTTGTCAAAAAATAATGACTTTTAGAATTTTACAGTGTGAATATGGGACTCTGATTTTTAGGCTCTTGAAAAATACCAACACTGATTTTTAGGCTCGAACCCTTACAGTTGAAAAGCAGCCCCTTGACACCACGAAGATATGACTTCGTCAAAGAATAATGTTTTTCAGAATTTTACAGTGTAGATGGGGTCTCTGATTTTTGGGCTCCTGAAAAATACCAACACTGATTTTTGGGCTCCAACCCTTACAGTTGAAAAGCAACC
>JAABKJ010004343.1:0-24497 GCA_011634705.1 Andricus grossulariae
TGTTGGTTTCAAAATTCAACTGCTCTGTATAAAAGTAATGTAGTTTATTGAAAATTGATTCTTTTTTTGTAAAAAGTTAATCTTCTTTTTCGAAAATTCGTCTTTAGGGCTGTGGATTCAACTATTTGGTTGAATAGTCATCTATTTTGGTAGAAAATGTAACTATTTATCTACTCGGTAAAAAGTTCTCTTTTTTGTTGAAAATTCATAGTTTTTGTTTAAAAATTCAACTGCCATGTAGAAAATTAATAAATTTTGTTGAAAATTCATCTTTAGGGCTGTGGATTCGAATATCTGGTTACAAATTCAACTACTTTGGTAGAAAATGTTACTATTTAGTTAAAAAAATGATCTGCTTGGTAGAAAAATAACATTTTGATGTTGAAAATTCATAGTATAAGTTTGAAATTTCAACTGCTTTGTAGAAAATTAATATATTTTATTGAAAATTCGTCTTGTTAGTAGAAAATAATTTCTCTTTTTTAAAAAGCACTATTATCAATTGTAACGAATGAAAAATAATACATAATGTTTGAAGAACTCAAAAGAATTTAAAGGAATTCAGTGTGAATTGAAAAGTATTCAAAATAGTACTTTATCCTTTTTTTTCAATTATTTTGCTCAATTATTATTTTTCCTCAGTGCCACATTGAATTTAAAAGGTAATTTAAAATACTTAACCACGTTCAGTTAGGCTTTTGTAAATTATAAAGCATCAATCTTTTCTCGTAAAAAATTAAAATTTTTTGTTGAAAATTCCTTTCTTCGATTTAAAATTAGTTTTTTTGAATAAAAATCAATTTTTTGGAATGAAAATTTAATTATTCTATTTTTTGTCGAAATTTTATCTTGTTTGATAAAGATTTAATCTTCAGGATTGAAAATTCATCCGTTTGGTTGAAAATTGTGCTATTTCGTTGAAAATTATCTTCTGGGTTGAAAATTCAACAATTGGGTTGAAAATTCATTTTTTGGTTGAAGATTAATTGTTTTATCAAAAAATTATTTTTTGTTTCCTTCAAAATTGAACTATTTTGTTGAAAATTCCCTTGTTCTAGTTGGAAATTAATTTCTTTTTGTTCAAAATCTATATTTTTGAGTAAGTTTTCTGTTTCAAAAATATTTTTTTTAGTTTAATTAATACCAGGCAAATATTGAAAAATTGTAATTTATCACCTAATGCAAAAATGCAACTTTTGTTTTATATTTGACAATAAAGTTAATTTTACTCATTTCTTTGGAAAATTATCTACTCGGTACAAAATTAACTTTGTTCTTAAAAATTCATAGTCTTGGTTTGAAAATTCAAGTGCTTAGTAGAAAATTAATGTAGTTTGTTGAAAATTCGCTTCTTCGATTGAAAATTAGTTTTTTTATTGAAAATTAATTTTTTTAAATGAAAATTTAATTATTCTATTTTTTGTCGAAATTGTATCTTGTTTGATAGAGATTCAATCTTTAGGATTAAAAATACATCCGTTTGGTTGAAAATTGAACTATTTTGTTGAAAATTCCTTTTTTATCGTTAAAAATTAATTTTTCTCAGTTCAAAATTGATATTTTTTAGTAAGTTTTGTGTTTCTAAAATAATTGTTTTATTTTAATTAATACAAGGCAAATATTGAAAAATTGTAATTTATCACCTATTGCAAAAATGCAACTTTTGATTTCTATTTGACAATAAAGTTAATTTTACTCATTTATTTGGAAAATTATAGTAGTTGAAAATTCGTCTTTTGCGGTAAAAAATTAGTCTTTTTTTTTTTTGAAAATTCATCTTCAGGGCTGCGTATTCAACTATTTGTTTGGATATTCTACTATTATGGTAGAAAATTCAACTATTTATTCAAAAAATTATCTACTTGGTAGAAAATTTAACTTTTTGGATGAAAATTCGTAG
Organism: Andricus grossulariae; assembly: GCA_011634705.1. Classification (NCBI taxonomy): domain Eukaryota; kingdom Metazoa; phylum Arthropoda; class Insecta; order Hymenoptera; family Cynipidae; genus Andricus; species Andricus grossulariae. Next base: position 1,901 of record JAABKJ010004343.1, read on the forward strand.
TGTTTGTTTGAAAATTCAACTGCTTTGTAGAAAATGTATGTAGTTTGTTGAAAATTCATTTTTTTTGTAGACAATTAATCTTCTTTTTTGGAAATTCAACATTAGGTTTGTGAATTCAACTATTTGGTTAAGGATTCTAATATTCATTTGAAAAATTATCCGCTTGGTAGAAAAAACCTTTGTTGCTGAAAATTCACAGCGTCGGTTTGAAATTTCAATTGCTTTGTGAAAAATTAATATATATAGTTAAAAATTCGTCTTTTTGGTATAAAATTAATCTTCTCTTTTAAACAGCACTATAATTAATTGGAACGAATGAAAAAGAATACATAATGTTCAAAGAACTTAACAGAATTTACAGGAATTCAATGTGAAATAAAAAATATTCCAAATAGTATTTTATCCTTTTTTTTAATTGTTTTACCCAATTATTACTTTTTCTCAGTGCCACATTGAATTTAAAAGGGTGATTTAAAATGCTTAACAATGTCTGGTTAGGCTTTTGTAAATTATAAAGCATCCCCTATTTGCCCTATATAATTTGTGTGGGGTTGGCACTGAAATCCATGGTAACGAAGTAATTTCCAGGAGAGAGCTATTGTCCCAAATACGTTGTCTTGCGCCAAGTCAGGTCAGGGAGGTAACGAATTGGCCACAAAATTGGATGTTTACGAGATTCCTTGACGTGTTCCTGAACCATATTACCTGCGAGCTCTGGCATTATTATGAATATCGTGCGGTGACACGCGAAATAGAATTCGCTCAGTGCATATCTGCTGCTGACATTAACTATATACATATATATGCTTGATCCTCCATATACAGGTCAATTTTGATAAGAACATTTTTTTTTAAACACGAATTCTGGAAAAAATTTTGAATCCTCAACCAGAATGACGATTTTTCAAAAAGAAGGATAATTTTTTATTCTAAAAGACGAATTTTGAGGAAAATACATGAATTTTTCACAAAACAGTTGAATTTTCCACCCGGCTTTATGGATTTTCAGCCGAAAAGATAGATTTTCTATAGAGTAAATGATTTTTTTTTTATAAATGGTTGAATTTTCTATCACAATTGTTGAATTTTTAACAGAATAGTTGAATCCACTGCCATAAAAATTAATTTTCCAAAAAGAAGTTTAATTTTCTACCGACAAGACGAATTTTTGAGAAAAAAATGAATTTTCTACCAATAAATTGAATGTTTAACAATTGGCAAAATTAATTTTTCACAACAAAAAAACGGATTTTCAAGCAAAGTTATAAATTTCTAACCAAAAAAATTAATTTCTATGGAAGTATATTGATTTTTAACCAAAATATTGATTTTCTACACAGAAAGATGCATTTACAGCAAAAAACTTTGATTTTCATCCAAATAGTGAAATTTTACTTGAAAGAATGAATTTTTTTTCAAAAATGAAACGAATTTTCAACAGAGAAGAAAAATTTTATACCCCAAAAATCTTTTGATCAAGAAAGAAAAAAAATGCAATTAAATTGTCAAATTTTCAAGCCAAAAAAAAAAGAATTTCCGAAAAATAGTTGAATTTTCAACCCAAACCCTCTACATTCTTGAGGGTCTGGGTGTACCAAGTTGATAATTTTTTGAATAAATATTTGAATTTTACATCGATATTGTTGAATTTTCAACAAAATGGTTGAATTCGCTGACATGAAAATGAATTTTCAAAAAAGAAGATTAATTTTCTACCAAAAAGCCGAATTTCTAACAAGAAAGTTAATTTTCTACTAAGCGGATAATTTTTAAAATGAATGGTACACTTTTTTATGGAAATATAAAAATGGTTGAATTTTTCAGCAAATAATTGAATCCACAGCCCACAAGATGAATTTTCCACAAAGCAGTTCAATTTTCAAACCAAAAATATGATTTTTTGACAAAAAAGTTAAATTTTTACCGAGCAGGTAATTTTTTAAAGAAATAGTTGAATTTTCTACCAAAATAGTGTAATATTCAACCAAATAGTTCAACATACTGCCCTAAAGATTAGTTTTCTACCGAAAAATATGAATTTTCAAGAAAATATAATTATTTTCCACAAAGCAGTTGAATTTTCAACTAAAAAGTTAAATTCTCTACCAAGTGGATAATCTTTTTAATAAATAGTTGAGTTTTCTACCAAAATAGTTGAATTTTCTACAAAAATAGTTGAATCCAGTAGCCCTGAAGATGAATTTTCAAAAAAAGAAGATTGTCTACCGAAAAAGATGAATTTTTCACAAAAAACATTGATTTTCGACAAAGCAGTTGAATTTTCCAACAAACACTATGAATTTTCAACAAAAAGTTAAAATTTTCTACCAAATAGGTAATTTTTTAAATAGTTGAATTTTTTACCACAATTGCTGAATTTTCAACCAAGTAGTTGAAACCACTGCCATGAAAATGAATTTTCAAAAGCAAAGATGAACTTTCTACCAAAAAGACGAATTTTCAACAAAATATATCAATTTTCCAAAAAGCAGTGGAATTTTTAAACCAACACTATGAATTTTTAACAAAAAAGGTAATTTTCTACCAAAATAGTTGAATTTTTAACCAAATAGATGATTCCACAGCCCTGAAGATGAATCTTCAACAAAAGACATTAATTTTATACCAAAGAGGCGAATTTTCAACAAAATATATTAATTTTCCACAAAGCAGTTTAATTCTCAAACCGACACTATGAATTATTAACAAAAAAGTTACTTTTAACCGAGCAGGTAATTTTTCAAATAAATAGTTAAATTTTCTACCAGAATAGTTAAATATTCAACCAAATAGTTGAATCCACAGCCTTAAAGAGTAATTTTCAAAAATGAAGACTAATGTTCTACCGAAAAAGACGAATTGTCAAAAAACTACATTAATTTTCCACAAAGAAGTTGAATTTCCAAACAAATGCTATAAATTGTTAACAAAAAAGTTAATTCTGTACCGAGTATATGATTTCTTTTTTGAATAGTTAATTTTTCTACTGAAATAGTTGAAGATTTAACCAAATAGTTGAATCCACAGCCATAAAAATGAATTTTCAAAAAAGCAGAATAATTTTATACCAAAAAGACAAATTTTCAACAAAATGTATTCATTTTTCACAAAGCAGTTGCATTTTTAAACCGACACTGTGAACTTTGAACAAAAAAGTTCATTTTCTACCAAGCAGAAAATGTTTTAAATAAATAGTTAAATTTTCAACCAAAATAGTTGAATTTTAACCCAAATAGTTGAATCCACAGCCCTAAATATGAATTTCAACAAAAGACATAATTTTCCACAAAACAGTTATATTTTCGAAGAAATACTATGAATTATTAACAAAAAAGTTAACTTTTACTGAGCAGACAATTTTTCAAATAAATACTTAAATTTTCTAACAAGATAGTTGAATATTCAAACAAATAGTTGAATCCACAGCCATACAACTGAATTTTCGAAACAGAAGATGAATTTTACACCAAAAAGACAAATTTTCAACAAAATGTATTAATTTTCTACGAAGAAGTTGCATTTTCTAACCGACACTATGAATCTTCAACCAAAAAGTGAAATTTTCTACCAAGTAGATAATTTTTTAAATAAATAGTAGAATTTTTTACCAAAATAGTTGAATTTTCAACCAAATAGTTGAATCCACAGCACTAAACATGAATTTTCAAAAAAGAAGATTAATTTTCTGCCGAAAAAGATGAATTTTAAACAGAAGACATTAATTTTTCACAAAACAGTTGAATTTTTAAACAAACATTATGAATGTTTAACAAAAATGTTGATTTTGTACCGAACAGATAATTTCCCTTTTTAATAGTTAAGTTTTCTACCAAAATAGTTGAATATTCAACCAAATAGTTGAATCCACAGCCCTAAAGATGAATTTTCAACACCAGACATTAATTTTCCACGAAGGAGTTGAATTTTCAAACAAACGCTATGAATTATTAACAAAAAAGTTAATTTTTTACCGAGCAGATCATTTTTCAAATAAATAATTAAATTACCTAACAAAATAGTTAAATATTCAACCAAATAGATGAATCCACAGCGATAAAAATGAATGTTCAAAAAAGCAGATTGTTTACCGAAAAAGATGAATTTTCAACAAAAGAAATTAATTTTCCACAAAGCAGTTGCTTTTTTAAACCGACACTATGAATTTTCAATAAAAAAGATAAATTTTCTACCAAGTAGATATTTAAAAAAATAAATAGTTGAATTTTATACGGCAATTGTTGAATTTTCAACAAAATAGTTGAATTCGCTGCCATAAAAATGAATTTTCAAAATGGAAGATTGATTTTTTACCAAAAAGACGAATTTTCAACAAGAAAGTTAGATTTTTACCAAGCGGATAATTTTTAAAATAAATAGTAGAATTTTTTACGAAAATAGTTGAATTTTTCAGCAAATAGTTGAATCCACAGCCCTCAAGATGAATTTTCAAAAAAGGAGATTGTTTACCGAAAAAGATGAATTTTCAACAAAAGAAATTAGTTTTTCACAAAGCAGTTGAATTTTCAAACAAACACTATGAATTTTCAACCAAAAAGTTAAATTCTGTACCAAGTAAATAATTTTTTCATAAATAGTTGAATTTTCCACCACAATCGATGAATTTTCAACCAGATAGTTGAAGGTGCTACCATAAAAATGAATTTTCAAAAAATAATATTAATTTTCTTCCGAATAAGATGAATTTTCAACAAAAGACACTCATTTTCCGCAAAGCAGTTGAATTTTCAAGCCGACATTATGAATTTTCAACAAAAAAGTTGAATTTCTTCCAAGCAGATAATTTTTTAAATAAATATTTGAATTTTCTACCAAAATAGTTAAATTTCTAACCAAATAGCTAAATCCACAGCCCTGAAGATGAATTTTCAACAAACTACATTTATTTTCCACAAAGCAACTGAATTTACAAACACTACGAATTTTTACCAAAAAGTTAATTTTTGGCCGAGTAGACAATTTTTCAAATAAATGAGTAAATATAACTTTATTCTCAAATATCAATCGAAAGTTGTATTTTTGCAACAGGTGCTAAAGTACCATTTTTCAATATTTTTTTTGTATTAGTTAAACTGAAATAGTTATTTTTGAAACCCAAAATTTACTCAAAAATATAAATTTTGAAGAAAAAATAATTAATTTTCAACCAAAAAAATGAAATTTTTAACATAATAGTTAAATTTCTGAACAAAAACTTTAATTTTTAAATATAGCAATAATTCTTCAAGCAGAAGATGCATTTTTAACCCAATAGTTAAATTTTGAGCCCAAAAGATAAATTTTCAACAAAATAGTTCAATTTTCAACCAAACGGAGGAATTTTTAACCCTAAACATTAAATCACTATAAAAAAAGATAAAAATTCGACAAAAAATAGAATATTTGAATTTTCAGTGAAAAATTTAATTTTCAAATAAGAAATAACTAATTTTCAATCGGATAAACGAATTTTCAACCAGAAATATCAATTTTTACCAGAAATGATTGTTTTTTATCAAAAGACATACATTTTCAACCACATTTTCATTTTTTAAAGGAATTTTAAAACGAATAGTTAAATTTTGAACAAAGGAAATATTCAACTGAATAACTGAACTTTAAACTAAAGAAAATAAATGTTAAACCAAATACGGCTTACTTAAATTTTCAGTAAAAAAATTGATTTTCAACAAAAAAAGAACAAATTTACAACAAAATGGTTCAATTTTCAAGCAAATGAATTAATTTTTAAATAAAGCAATAAATCTTTAACCAAAAAATGAATTTTCAACAAAAAAAGAAAGAATTTTCATAAAAATAGTTAAATTTGTAAGAAAGAAAAATAATTTGTTAATAAAATAATGGATCTTCAACGAAAAAATAAATTTTTAAACCAATAGTTAAATTTTTTTAAACCAAAGGATGAAGTTTTTTTACCAAGAAAAGATGAATTATCAACAAAATAGAAGAATTTTCAATAAAATGGTTCAATTTTCGACAAAAAAATTGAATAGTTGAATTTTCAGTTAAAAAAAATTAATTTTCAATGAAAAATTATTTTTCAATTGGAGAAACGAGTTTTCAAGCAAAAAGATTAATTATTCACCAAAAAATATTGACTTATATTGAAATGCATGAATTTTTAACAAAATTTTGAATTTTCAATGGAATTTTGAACCTAATAGTTAAATTTTCCACTAAAGAAATAAATTTTTGACCAAAAAGGTGAATTAGTTACCTGTAAGAGTATTCTCGAATTTCCAACTGTAGTAATTAAATGATAAACCAAACATTAAATAGTTGAATTTTCTGTAAAAAAAAAATAAATTTACAACAAAAAATGTTTGATAAAATTTTTAAATTTTGATTAGGAAAAAGTTGAAGCATCAATCAAAAAAGGTTTTTTCCTGTGAATTGTGAACTTTTGAAGTGAAATTATCATATTAAAGGATCAAGGTATAAAGAGAAACTTAAATTTTTAATAGCACCAGCAAAAATTAATAGTTTGTGGTAAGTTTTTTTTTCGAAAGTTTTATTTCAATCTAAATAATACAACAAAAATATATAAAAAATGTTATTTTTAATTTATTGTAAAAATACCATTTTAACTTTGCATAATTCCACACGCGGTGAGACATATTTTCTTAATAAGAAAAATAATCTGCTAATTTTTAAGAATTGTAAGTAAATAAAAAGGATGGTCTCACTTATATTGAATTTACTAGAATTTTCTTACTAGAATCAAGAAACTTCTGTGAATCATATACAACATTTTTAAATAATATAAGATTTTCTGTAAAATCTATAACAAAATCTTGGAAAAATGAACCGATTTTTCTAAAGAAAGGGTAATTCATGCGCGCATAGCGCTCAACATATTACTTCAAAATATACTTGAAAGTAACATTTATTATATTTTTTAGTGTAATAATTTTCGGTCAACGTTATCAAAAATAAGAAATTTACAGAATTTTGAAACAATTCAATAAATATTCGCAAATATACTTTACGAGGAAGTAAAACTGACGTTTATATGGGGAAATGCTTAGATGCATATAAGTATATCTATATATATATGCCTATATATAGGCATTAGACATACAAATACATATTCATATTATACATGCTGAGTTAGCATATATATCCCTCGATAGATCGCAGACAGCTCATTAACGAACGTGTCACTTGGCATTATTCGCTACATTACACTGTAATTTCAGTATATGCATAACACATACATATGCACATATAATCATATGCATATAATATATATCATATAATCATATATAATATAATACAATATATCATATAATCATATACATATAATCATCTATCATATATAATTATATGCATATAATATGTATCATATAATCATATACATATGATATACATATAATCATGACACATATATATGTACTATGTATATAGTGTATAACAAATATACACAATATGTATGCAATTGCACGGAAAATGTAAGTCCGTAAGAAAGTCACAACCTAGTAGCTATGACTAGGATACGAGAAAAATTTATGATACATAGATTGATTTTCAAAAATAATCTGCGAAATTTGAGAAAGAATTGACGGATTAGATGTGAAAATCAAAAAATGGTTAGTCACTATTTTTCTCGTAAATCAGGGTGGCGATTCGGCGGATCATTTTGAATTCCCGGAAATTATCCGGTTTTTCCCGGTCAAGTTTTTCAATTTTCCCGGTCAACTAAAAGTAACATATTCATACTGGCCGCTAACCGCAAACATTTATTTTGATTTATGACGCTTATTCTAAATTGCAACATAGATTAATTCTGAAACGAACATTTCATTTTTACACTAAGAAATACCAATTTTTAAACAAGAAATGTAATAGTTCAACTTTTAGTTGAAAAAATCAATTTTCAACGAAAAATAACGGATTTAAAAAAAAAATCCATTTTGGACCGAAGTGATGAATTTTTAACGAAAATGACGAATCTTCAACTGTGATAGTTGAATTTTCAACAAAAAATTAATGTTTACTCAATAGATAACTCGTTAACCAAAACTTATGTAATTATATTATAAGTTTAAAAAATTAATGTTCAACCAAACAGATGAATTTTCAACTAAAGCTATAGAATATTCAATTGAAATAAGTTAGATTTCCAGTTTAAAAAGTTGCTTTCAAAAAAATAATAACTTACAAAAAAAATAGTTACATTTTCAAAGAAAGTGATGAATTTTAAAATTAAGTTGGAAAGATTAAACTCGAATAGTTGAATTTCAAACCAAAAAGATGCATTTCTAACGGAAATGGTGAGTCTTTAAATAGATTAGTTTAATTTTTGACCAAAAAGATGAATTTTCAACAAAGAAGATTAATTTCTACCAAAAAAGATGAATTTTCAACTAATAAAGATCATTTTTCAACAAAAAATTATAAAATTTAATTTTTTAATAAAAAATGCATTTTCAATCAAAGAGATTAATTTCTATCTAAAATCGTGGAATACTCGACTGGAATAATAGTTACATTTTCAGTTTAAAAAACGAAATAATTTTCAACCAAAATATAAACAAATCTTCAACAAAATAGTCAAATTTTCAGCAAAAAAAATTCCTTTTCATCCAAAGACAAACGAAGTTTTCAATTAAATAGCTAATATTTCAACCAAACGAATGAATTTTCAATTAAAATAATGAATCTTTAGCCAAAAAAATTAATTTTCAATGAATGAATTTAACTTTCAATCAAGTAATTTTAGTTCCAACCTGAAAGATGAATTGAAGGAAGATAAACTTGCAGAAAAATGATAATTTTCTACAAAACAAATCGATTTTTTAACCAAATATGTGGATTTTCAACAAAATAGACAAATTTTCATAAAAATTGTTGAATTTTGAACTAGAAAATATCAATTTTTAACTAAAAATGGAGAGTTAAATTTCCAGTTGAAGAAATTAATTTTTAACCAACTTGATGAATTTTCAACTAAAATCATGAATCTTCAACTGTAATAGTTGAATTTTATACCAAAAAGATTTTTTTTTTACCGAAATGATTAATTTTCTACAAAGAGGGCGAATTTTTCACAAAGTACATACATTTCCAAAGAACTAGTTTAATTTCTGAAAATAATATCAATTTTTAACCAAATAGTTGAATTTTCATTTAAAAAACATACATTTTCAACAAAAAAAAAAAGAATAGTGAAGATTTCTTTTAAAAATCTAGTTCTTACCAAAAAAAACAATGGATTTTCAGCAAAATAGTTATGAAACGTTTTGAAATCCTCAAAAATCGTTCGAAATCTTCAAAAATCGTTTGAAACCTTTACAAATCTTTTGAAATCATCGAAAATCCTTCCAAATCTTCAAAGAAAACATTGAAAACGTTTTTAAATCGTTTGAAATCTTTAAAAATTGTTTGAAACCTTTTGAAATCTTCGAAAATCGTTTAAAATCATTTAAAATCTTCAAAAATCCTACAAAATCTTCAAAAATAGATTGAAACCTTTTGAAATCTTTTGAAATCTTCAAAAATCCTTTGAAAGCTTTCAAAAACGTTTGAAACCTTTTGAACTTATTTGAACTCGTTTGAAATCTTCAAAAATCCTTCGAAATCTTCAAAAATGGTTTGAAACCTTTCGAAATCGTTTGGAATCTTCAAAAATCCTTCGAAATCTTCGAAAATCGTTTGAAACCTTTCGAAGTCTTCAATATTTATTTGAAATCATTTGACATCTTCAAAAATCGTTTGAAACCTTTTGAAATCGTTTGAAATCTTTTGAAATTTTCAAAAATCCTACGTAATCTTCATAAATGGTTTCAAACTTTTTCGAATCTTTTGAAATCCTGAAAAATCTATCGCACCTCTACCCAAAATTTGTCGTAATTATAATAAGTTAAATAATATCTTCAATCAATCATTCAGTGATTTTGTAATGATAATTGAATAATTTTCGATGCCATTAAGCAATTTTTTGTTTTATTTAATTGATCTTCAGGAAGTAATAAATTAGAATTTATGAACGTTACTGAACTCGAACTACTACTCATATTGACTATTATATGATAATTATAATTTTTCTATTTCAAGTTTTCTTTGTAAAATACTGAATATTAGGTATACTTTGTATTACAAATATGTATCAAGGCGTTAGCCGTTAATAAACTAAATTCAATTCTAATTCAAAATCCTTTGAAATTTTCAAAAATCGTTTGAAACCTTCTGAAATCTCTTGAAATCTTTAAAAACCATTATAAATCTTCAAAAATCCTTCGAAATCTTTTAAAAAAACGTTTGAAACCTTTTGAAATCGTTTAAAATCGTTTGAAATCTTTAAAGATTCTCAGAAATATTTAAAAATCGTTTGAAACGTTCTCAAATAATTTTACATCTTTTAAAATCTTCAAAAATCCTTCGAAATCTTAAAAAATCATTTCAAATCTTTTGAAATCTTCAAAAATCATTCGAAAAACGCTTACATTTTCAACCAGAGATAAATTTTCAATTAAAATGATGAATCTCCCTCCAAAAAAATAATTCTTAACAAAAGAGTTCAACTTTTAACCAAGTTTATGAATTTTCAACTAAAACAAGATGAATTCCCAACGAACAATGTAACAAAAATTGTCTTTAATAATTCAGAAATATTTCTTCTTTGAAATACTACTTCTGCTCTAAAAACTACTTGCAGAAGTAGTTTCTTGATCTAAAATTTAGAAGAGGGAACTTTTAAATTGTGACGAGTTCTCACTTGAACAATAATTATTTTCTAAAATTCTCTGTTTCAAGTCAGGATAAATTACGAGTAAGCAAATAAAACGTGATAAATCCATTTTTTGAAAAAATTGAGAAAATGATTGTTTCTGTATGTTTAATATATCATCAATTCGGTTATCACATTTAGGTAAGCGAAAAAAATCTCACAGAGCCAACAATTGCAAATGGTTTTTCTTATAATAGATCAGAAGTAAATTCCTGGATTTTAAATTAAATTTCTGGTCATAAACCGATTTTTTCCAGTTTAATAAAGTTCCTGTTGTATTTTACTCAAGGCATGCTTTATGATTAGCTGAATTTAATTGATGTTTATCAGGTAAGAATTTGATTAGAATATGTTGGATTTTATTGGTATACTGATATTTGGAAAACTATACAAACAAAATTCAATATCTTCTAATTAAATTCTTATCTGGTCAACATCAATTAGCATCAGCTAATCCTAAAACACGGTTGGAAGAAGATACAACAATGGAACAAACCCACTATATATGGACCAGTATACCAACAAAATTCGGCATCTTCTAATTAAGTTCTTACCTGCTCAACATCAATTACCATCAGCTAAAACTATAAGAAAATTTTTGAAATTTTTTGATTCCTCCATTATAATAATTTCCCGAGTAAACAAAAGTTCCATTCAGATTCATTTAGGATTCTAAATGAATAAGGACGAACGAACTGAAACAGTTTCATTTTATTTATGTCCCATCAAATTTTTGTAAATTTGCACACGTCCGTTTTTCCTAATCTAGTTCAAAAACCGCCCTGCCAAGTTTAATATTGAGATAAAGTGGTAAAAAGAAGGATTAACATTTTTCTCGCAGTTTCAAATTCGAATTCCAAGATATTTCAGATAGTCCTGCCGTAGAAATTAATTTTTGCACTACAAGAAATGTTCCACTTTAGTTTTTTCCAATTTTTTTACAAGTGCTCATGGAATTTATGTACCGAAAAATTGAATGAGACTTTTCTTGTACTTTTGTCCCTATTTAAACTTTAAACTATAAATATTTCTAAATGCTTAATTATACTATATAACTTTTGAAAAGAATAATCGGATTGGATTTCACTTTGGCACATGTTCATTAAAAAGCCGATTCTAAACAACTGTTGTGGTTTCGTCCACCGAAAAATTTACTGGAAAATCGAAAACACCATTTTTCGGTCGAACTGGGCATGATACGACAAAAAAATGAACAAACAAATATTGATCACTCCGGAAGAAACGACTTTGTTATTGACCATTTTTTGATAAGAGGCGTAGTTCTCGTTTCAATAATGAAAAATAGCACTAAACAAAAACAAATTGAACGTTTCGAAATGAGACACAAGGTACATGATGAAATGTTTGATAACAAAATTATTTACCTAAATAAGGTCAATAAATTTGTTGCTGATCATTTTTTTTAATAAGATGCGATAAGATAAGCTAGTAATGACTCACTAGTATTTGCATGACTTTAGTGTGAAGAAAATAGAATTATGCAATACAAATAATGTAGAATGGCGAGTGAGATAGCGGTTAGTATAATGCTAAAACAATTGGAAGAATATGCATATGTTTCATTTTAACGGTTTCCCCTAATCCTATTGGGGAATCCTATTGTAAGAATTCTTCACAATTTCATCGCCCCCACAATACTGGAATGTCAGATCTTATATTTTTTACTCAATAGATCAAATATGTTTAACATAAACGAGATTTTGAGGGAAAAATTTTTACGGTATTCAGCGAGATTTCCAAAGCTTTTTTCGGATTTCATGACATCTCGAGGAATTTAAAGGTATTTTAACAAATTTTAAGATATTTCAAGAGAGCTGAAAATATTTCACAATAAGTTTTCATGAAATTTAAAAGATTTGAACCGATTTTTCGAGATCTTAAGAAATCTTAACGGATTTAAAAGGATTCTAAGGGATTTTTATAGCATGATCTAATTCCTTTCAATCTTGTTAAATTCTGATTACATACGACTATTTCATGACCAGAATCGTAGGCAATTTCTAAATTTAAATATAAAATTAGTATGAATACAAATTTTTTATATTTTATAGTGTTTTCAATCTAACACAATATAAAAAAAAGCAGGGACAATATGTTTTTTGTTGAAAATAACCGATTTGTGGTGAAAAATCTTAACATAACCTTGAATTGTATCAAAATGGTAAATTTGTTTTCCCTATAATTTTTTTAAATCGAAAATACCAATTTCCAACGAAAACACAAAAATAATCGAAAATTGTTGAGATATTCAAAGTCTTATTCAAATAATAATGATTTTTGTTAAGAATGATAATTTCCTATGTGAATGCCAAGATAACCAAAAATTTTTGAAAAATTATGAATCCTCTTTAAGAACGCCCTACATTTTCAATATTGCACATTTTATGAATTAAATAATAATAGATGTATTTAAATCTAATAATTCTTTGTTTGAGAATACAAGTTTCAGGTGAAGCACACCGACATAACAAACAACTGTTGAGAAGTTTTCTATATTCTCTGAATGCTAATAATTTTTGTTCAAAATACCTGATTCCTTATAAAAAATTTTAATATAACCAGAAACTTTTCAAAAATGGCAAATCTTTTTCGAACTATAATGATTTTTGTTTCAAAATACCAATTTCTTGTGCAAAACACTAACAATAACAAAGACATATCATTACACCATTTTTCTTAGATAGGATACGATAGGATGCGATAAGATAAGATAATAAAAATTTATTTTTATCCCTATTAGTTATACATACAATGTCATAAATCTGAAGAATTCTTATGATTTCAATGTGGAAAAAAAGAGGTATGTAATACAAATAATCTCGGATGAATAAGATAGTGATTATTATAATACTGAAACATTTTTCAGAACATTAATTAGTAAAACTCTTATCGAAATTCTTTACAAGTGTGTTTCCTTTATTCCAAAAGAATGAAGACCATTCTATGTTTCATTTTAGTGGTTTTCCCTAATCCTATTGGTGAATATAATACCTATAATTATTTGTGTTTTCAAGACTAACATTAAACGGCACATTAAAACATTCCTTGTGGAACAATGTTAATGAAAAAAAGCTTGAAAAGCATATTACTGATACTCTTTAATTAATCTCCTACGTATACTTTCTTTTCACAGAATTAGTTTTTCCACATAAACAGTCTTCAGTTCATCCAGAACCCCTTCTATTTTGTAACCAATATTTCGAACGTTTTCCGGAGAGACAACCTCGGGTGTTATATGTAGGCCGCCATTATAAAGTAGGAATACTGGATAATTACATCATTGGAATCATCAAATATCATATGTTGTTTGCTTTCATGGCTCGTAGAACGGATCTTGGTAATGAATTTGGAAGAGTTAAAATACGCATAGGTGGCGCGATTTCCACCGAGCTTGAACCAATACACAAGGAGGATGATTTGAATAATCTTTTCTTCGAACCGAACGTACCTGCAGACATACGTTGGGCTATACTAGTCGATCCAGCCGAGGTCCATCCTATTTAAAGATTTAATGAATCAGAACAAGAAATGTTTATGTCCAGTGGAAAATTTATCATTGTGCCATACTTGGCTCAATCTTGGGACCCAATAAAACCAAGATAGCAGATGAGGATTGGCCTCCAGTCTTATGCTATCATTGGTTGAATCTTGGAATGATAACACTGTCCAAGGATTTCGGAAACGTAGGTTACTTGGCTGCTATTCGTGGACCAATGATCGAACCAAGCATGGGCCAAAATTGAAAAAGATTTGACTATATGAGAAAATGATATCACTATCATTAACATTTTTTTCTAATCCCGGTTCTTGTTTGGTCAATGTTTGGTCTGATCATTGTTCTCTCAATGGTAGCTAAGTAACCATGTTGTTGAGATCATTCGTCACTCTTGGCTTTAGCGTTATCATCCCAAGCTTTCGTCATTGATTGGCAGTATTGGGCCATTCTTGACTATTACTATTAACTGTACCGTCGAACGGGGTAACTTCAGACATGTGGGGAAAATTCGGTCATTCCCAAATTGATGGTTTCAATTACTTTAAGTAAGTGGTTTTAACCGGAATCTAGAACCAGTTAATGCTTGAACTGATTCCAGATTTTTGAAACAGTTTTAAGTAATTTATCCTATGAATTTAGGAAATTTAGGGGTGTCGGAATTTACCCCATATACCCGAAGTTACCCCGCTTGACGGTATTATGGCACTTTTTCCTACTATTTTGTATCTAAGTTTTTATTATGCATTGTTAATATGACTGCGCGAAATTATGTTGGAACATAAAAAAAGTTTGTTTGTCAACAATAAAAATGAAATAAGTAAGTGAATCAAGTCATTTATTGTCCTTTTTTGAAATCCGTTAAAGCTTTTTAAAAAGGATAAAAATCAACGAAAGGGCGTGAATTTTTTGAAAATTTGATAAACCTTTTTTCACAAAAACCCCGAAATTGTTGTTGCCATTTTTTGAATTAATTTTTATTTTCTTCGAGTACTTTGAGCTCTATGTGGATCAACCCAACAAAAAGTGTAAAATTTTATAAATAAAGCGCAACTTTCTAGCATTATTCTGAGAAAATATTGTTATAAATAATAATCAGTTGCATAAACATATTTTTTTATCAATTGATTATTGCCTTACTCTAATTGAAAAGTTCTAGAAGAGAATTGCTATAAACAATACGAAATGCTTCAAATAACTTATTTGACAAAGTAATATTAATAATAAAAGTTATATATTACAAAGTATTATGTTATGTAATAGAGACAATTCGTACTTGCACAAACCAAAAACAATTTTAATTAGCGTTTGAACAAATTATTGTTTATAACTGTATCTTTCTACAGTAATTTTACATAGTTGCAGTTGTTCCGGAAATTTTCAACTTTTTGACCACTTTTCACTTTGAGCGAGTCAATAATTATTACAAGTTAACAAACATGATTGTGTATATATACAATTTATCATTGTTTATGACTATCTTCTTTTGTCATAATGCTCTAAAGTTGCGGTTTTTTTTTCTAAAAAAATTTAACGTTGCTTCATCTTTTTATTTACGAATACAGAATTATGTATTTTCATTTTATTTACTATTCAGTTAATTTTTTATTTATCTATTGATAGAAAGTCAAAGAAAAGCTGAGAATTTCAGAAAAAATCAAAACTTTCTAGCATTCCTCTAAACATTACTCAGTAGAAAATAATTATCTATCTATATCAAACCATTTGTACTAACAGAAACATGAAAAACAAATTATTAACACTAGAAACTCGTTCAAACTTGTTAAACTTTAGCATTTATGGATTTTTTGGGGATCCTTAAAACAAACTTATAAGGGTGAAATTAAAAAAATAATTTTTGATTCGTTTTCAATTACGAAAAAGATGAATTTTAAAGCAAATGGACAAACTTTGAAATAAAAATTTTTTAAGTCAAATAAAAAAAGTTGCATTTTCAAAACAAAAAGATGACTTTTTTTAGAAAAGAGTGAAATTGTCAAGCCTAAAAATTGAATTTTTATCAAAAAGATGAATGCTTAACAAGAACTGTAATATTTAATAATTCAACCAAAAGCAAAAATTAGTTTTAGGTAATATAGTTAAACTTTAAACCAAAAGTTAAATTTTTAACCAAATAGTTGAATTTTGAACCCAAAAAGCTAATTTCTGAACAAAAAATGTTATAGTTGATATTTCAACCAAAAAAGATTAAATTTCTACCAAAAGAGATAAATTTTGAAATAAAGAAGACTAATTTTCAATCAAAAAGATAAATTTTCTCTTAAAATACAAGGATTCTTCTAGAAAATACACCAGCTTCCAAACGAATAGTTAAATTTTCAACGAAAACTGTAATGAGTAATATTTTAACAAAAAACAACAAATTTCAAACAAAGTATTTGAATTTTCAATACATACAAATATTAATTCACAACAAACAACGTAATAGTTGCTATTTCAAAAAAAAAAAAATTCTACTAAGAGAAATGAATTTGAGAACAAAAAAGGAGAATTTTTAACAAAACACATGAATTTCTACATAAATAGTTGAATTTTTAACGAAAACTGAAATAATTAATATTTTAACAAAGAAACGAGGAATTTAAAACAAAATAGTTAAATTTTTGATCAAAGGGTTCAATTTTCAGTAAATTAATTAAGTTTTCTACAAAATAGTTGAATTATCAACGAAAACTTTAATAGTTAATATTATAACAACAACAAAAAAACAAATTTGAAACAAAACAGTTCAATTTTCGACCATGGGCTTAAATTGTGCACAAAATATTTGAATTTTCAACCTACAAATATGAATCCACAATAAAGAATGTAACAGTTGCTATTTTAACAAAAAATATATATAAAATTTCTACCACAAGAAATGAATTTCAAAACCTGTTGGACGAATTCTTAACAAAACATATGAATTTCGAAACAAATAATTGAATTTCCAATTGAAATAGATCAACTCCCAACCAAAAATGGAAAAGTTAAATTCTGAGTACACTTTCAAGCCATAAAATAAATGCATTTTCAACCAACAAAGTCAAAATTCCAAACCAACAAGACTAGTCGTTCATCAAAAAGGACAAGTTTTGAGCTAGAAAAGGCGAATTTTCAATAAAATAGTGAAAATTTCAATCAAAGACATGAATTATCTTCTACAATTGTGAATCTTCAAATGAAATAATATATTTTTTAGTTTAGAAATGGAACTAAGTATGAAAATCAATGTTAAGGCTCGACTCGACGCACCTAATATTGACGACTCTACATAAAATTTACAGAATTATTTTTTTCTAATGAGAAATAGGTGTTAACTTCATAGTGTACGCAGAACTTTTGATTATAACTTTTTTTTTAACAAAAGTATATGTTGTTTATATCATTCCAACAAATTTAGGGTGGCTGGTGAGAACATGAGAATAAAAAAAGTCTGCACTAAGAAAAATAGATTATACCCTGTTTTATTATCTGAGATAATGAAACCTATAATCCAAGATTTTAAAATCTAACATCCATATTAGAATCCTGGAAAGTTGCTATCATTAGACTACAAAAACGAAAGTAAAGGAGACTAAGTTTCTGTACTTGTACAAGTGGATGTGATGTGTAATGAGAAGAAATATAAACTTACCCATTTTTTGAATCTAAATCACGTGTGATATACACTAATAATCATTTTATAACCTAATTATTACTTATTTCAATTGAAACAGATGTACCATCTGAGACTACACAGACGCCCGGATATTTTAAAATCTGACAAGTTACAATGTAATGCCTGAAGATTATAAGAAGTTAACATCTAGAGATTATATTTCATAACATCTTCATATATTAGGAAAATATTATAGATTACATGCGTTGATATACTTTTCTATAGGGTGTATTATTCTTTAATTCTATTATTCAGAACGTATATAATCCATTTTTCTCTGTGTAGAATTGAAGAATAATACACCAGATAGAAAAGTATATGAGCGCGCACAATTTGTAATATTTTTCTCACATATGAAGATGTTAACAAATATAATCTCTAGAACTGAAATTCTTAAAATCATTAGGCAATAAATTGTATCATCTCAGATTTTTAAATATCCAGGCGTCTGTGTAGTCTCAGATAGTACGTCGCATCGTGGCGCGTGTCATATGCATCCGTTTGCATTGAAATAGGTGATAATCAAGTCATAAAATGATTACTATTGCTGAATCACACGTGGTTTAGATTGAGAAAGTGGGTATGTTTATATTTCTTTTCATTACACATCACTGCTACTTGTACAAGTACAGAAACTTAGCTTCCTTTACTTTCGTTTTTGTAGTATTATGATAGCCACTTTCCTGCTTATTGTGTGTTTAAAAAATTGAAATTTGTTTTCAGTTCTACTTCCGAGCTCGTCTCTCAAAATTTTTTATAGGTTTATAAATACATTAGTACAAATTATTATATATTTTTAAGGTTATCTGACGGACCAGGATTATAATATGTATGTTAGATTTTGAAATCTTGGAATATAGATTTTATTATCTCAGATTATAAAGTTTTATAATCAAAGATATTATCCTGTCATATCTATTTCTTAATATCTATAGATTGTAGTTCTAATAATATGGATCACCGTCTCATAGTTAATTGTCGAAGATTCTATCCGATAACATATTTTTTATTACCGGGCATGAAACACTTTTCTCAGTGTATTATCCAGTACATATAATCCATTTTTCTCAGTGTGGACCACCCTATTGGCCGCTCATTACATAAATAATTATTTCTCAAGTAAATTATTATTAAAATCCGCCATTTTGTCTTTTTTGCTTCGGTTTCGCAAGAGAAAAAAATATGACATTACCTGTCTGCCCTTTCTTTGAAGGCCTTCAGCTTTATGCAAATGGGGACACTAGAACGGTGCCACACTGGCACAGTGATGGCGCTGTGATGCCACGCGATAGAGATGGTGACTCTTCTCTCGCACCCCATAAATTACAAGCATACGTTTAGCGTTAAAGCAGCAATGCTTAAAACGCCATCGCGTGCCCATCGCCGCGGGGTGTCCCGCGAACCTGAATTTCTTTTCTTTTCGGCCACAAATATAATACAAGCAGATAATAAAGAATTTTGCGTTTCGCACATTTTATACTTGGTATAACCTGTTATTTTGTCACAGCAAAGAATTAAATATTACTTCGAGAAAAATATACATTCCAGTCCATAGTGGGCAGAATTCCAATAATGGGATCATAAGCGAGGGGGAACCAAAAAGACGGATTTTCCAGAAATAAAGAATTGTCAAAAAAGAAAAAAAGTTCATCCTTATTGTTGAACTTTCAAGCCAAAAGAGGATTTTTCTGTAGAACAGTTATACCATCTTTTCCACATTTTATATATTTTTCTTTCGCATATTTATATTCATTTATATATATATTTTTCTTGCTTTTGTATATTTTTCTCTTTCATCCACAAAAATAAACCACAGTTTTCCTAATACCTTCACCCTAGATTATACCTTTTTAATTTTCTGTAAATGTCTTATTAAAGTACATTTAATTATATGCAAAATTTGGATTTTATGAGTTGATGTGATATTGTTGTATATATTTCATGATACTAAAAATATGTGATACTGAATACATTATTTAAAACATGTCTTAGTTTTTTTCGCGTATTTATTATGATAATATGTTTCGTCATTATTTTGAATTCATTTGAAATTCACCCTAAAATATTACTAGAGCATACAGTATTCTTTCATTATCTCTCTCGATTTTTCTGAATTCACCTGAATTCTTTTCAATTATATCAATTCTATTTAGCTCAATGGATATTCTTTTAAATTTTCAGTCTGTGTTTAATTCGTCATGAAGTGTTTTAAACTCGTTTTGAATTCTTCAACTTTTTATCAAATTATATTGAATTATATCAGAATATAAATATGAATATAAATATAAATATATATATATATATATATATTCATTTTTACATAAACAAGAACGGATACGATAAAAATGTTAGTATAAGAATATTCACGTATAAAAAATATATACTTAAATACATTTTACTTTTTCGCCATAACATGCATCATTTACAATAAAATTTATAAAATTAAATTTGTATGAAAAAATTAACTACGCCTCTCATCCTGTGGTGTCTTCTAATTATTTTATACAAATATTTTGTAACATTTATTGAATATAAATAA
The DNA here is from genome assembly GCA_011634705.1 of Andricus grossulariae. Taxonomy (NCBI): domain Eukaryota; kingdom Metazoa; phylum Arthropoda; class Insecta; order Hymenoptera; family Cynipidae; genus Andricus; species Andricus grossulariae. The sequence goes on from JAABKJ010004343.1 coordinate 22,362, forward strand.
CATAGCTACAAAATTGTATTTTGTTCATTCTTTTTCATTAAAAACAAATAATAGGCGCACGCAAGTCTACTAGTACGCACTAATACGACTTTTTACGCATTTTTACGCACGAATACGCCTTCTCACGCCTTATCTCGCCTCAGTATGCCTTATTATGCCTTATCGCGCTCTTCTACGCCTTATTACGCCTTTTCACACCTTATTATGCCCTATTACGCATTATTATGCTTTATTATGCCTTTCTATGCCTTAGTGTGCCTTATTACGCCTCATAACGTCTTAGTACGCCTTATTAGTCCTTATTATGCCTTAATATGTCTCATTGCGCATTCTTACGTAGTATTACGCACAACTACGCCTTATTACGCATTAGTACGTAATATTATGCACTAATACGCTCTATTTCACCTTATTACGAATAAGTACGCTCTACTACGCCGTATTACGAATCAGGACTTAGTAGTGCGCACTAATGCGTCATATTACGTATTATTACGCATTAATAAACCTTATTATGCACTAATACGCTTTACTGCATATGATACGCATGACTATGCACTAATACGAGTGATAACGTCTTATTTCGAATTATTACGCAGTATTGCACACTACTACGCCTTATTACGCATTAGTTTCATAGCAAAAATGCATTACTCAATAACTTGGTAATTCCGTGAAAGAAGTGTTTTTAACAGTAACAATTGTTTATTGTCATCGAAATGTCCTAGAAAATTTGAAAAGTTGGTTTCGTACAGTTGATTGCGTCTAAGAAACCAAGTTTGTACGTTTCAAAATAGCCAAATAGTGAATTTGTTTAATAATATTGTTTAAATCATTATTAATTGTGATTTGATGAACAAATATGATACTTAGGTTTCAATTCTAAGTCATATATAATGGACTCCATAGAAAGAATTTAAATATTTTATTATAAACACCTGACATGAATAATTGTTTATAAGATTTGTTTATAAAATAACAAATTATTCATTAAACTTCCTTAATTCAACTAAAAAACTGTTTTTGTCCATAAATTGTTCAAATTTAGTGCGAGTAAAGTAAAAAATCACTACCAATCCCCACAAAAACATTTGTGTTTACTTGTTTGTTTATAACAAATTTAATCAATTTTTAATTATTTTCTTTGCTATTAAAGATCATTTTTGGAAAGTTATTCCATGTTTTTTAGCGATTTTTCAATGAATGAAAGTACATGTTAAGAAACGGTACACTACAAAAGACAAATTTAAAAAAAAAATGTTAATAAATAAGAAAATAAGTAAATTTTTCCTTCATAAATAGGCAATGTCAGTTTGATTCAGGCTTTCATTGTAATTCATTTTTATATGTTCAAATCAGATGACAATTGTCTTCTAAAAATGCGTGATAATATGGAATATGTTAATTTTTTTTAAAATTAGTTAATAAAAATTGTACCTTTATTCTAACTTTATTGAAATGTTCATGTGTGCCATTTATTGATACTATTTTTTATTAACCATAATAATTGTTCAATTATCGCTAATATTTTTCTTACAAATCATCAGTGACTTTATAATAAAACAGGGAGAGTTTTTTTTCTTAAGCACATATGAAATATTAATATTAACTAGCTTTTAAGAAGCTTTAATGAGAAAAATGATTTTTTCTACCAAGAAATGTTCATTTGTGCCATTTCTTGATACTATTTCTTATTAACCATAATAATTGTTCAATTTTTACCAATATTTTTCTTACATATCGTTAGAGAGATAATATTAAAACAGAGTTTATTTTTTTCAAGCACATATGCATGAATTCTGATCATAGGCGAGTTTGTTTAAGCAATTCGATTTTAGATCAAAAATTAAATTTTTGAAATTGCTAATTTTGTTAGCAAATTTTGGTCGCACAAAAAAGTAATAAATAATAAAAAATTCTATTCTGCAGTTAAACTATATAAGATACAAACAAAGATAGACGAAAATTGTACATTCAAGCAAAACAAAATCGTTAATAATCACTTTTTTATGGGACGCGTAGCTTTTGTATAAATACCTAAAAAACAGCATTATGAATAAAAAAAAATGTAATTTTTGGGAAAACAACACAAGGTACGAAAAAAAATTAATACAAAAGTTGTTCACCAAAAAAGAG
>JAABKJ010004344.1:0-24496 GCA_011634705.1 Andricus grossulariae
AAAAGTTCATCTTCAGCCAAACGACTAAGAAATATGACTTTTCTGCCATAAAAGGTGAACTTTCAATACAAAAGAACGAATTTTCTACAAAGCAGTTGAATTTTCGAACAGCTAAGATGCATTCAACAAAATAGTTGGTTTCAACAAAATATTTGAAGTTTTTACAGTAAGACAGATTTTCAGTAAATTTATAAATTTGTAACCAAATAGTTGAATTTTCAACTAAAAAGGTGCTTTAAAACCAACCATAAAATAGTTAGATTTTCATATATAAAAAACTAGTTTTCAACAATACAAAAATGAATGGTTAACCAGTTGGATTCAAGGAAAAAAGACGAATATTGAACAAATTAGTTGTTATAGAATCCATTTCAAATCAAGCAGGTTGTACCGAGATGTCAAAATGCCCGTCGACTGCAAGCGATCTGCCGGCCCGCAATACGATCGTTCGGACCGACGCGACGTGCCGGCAGATATCCACCTTAATATGCAGAAAAATGCTGCTGAATCTGGCAAGTGGTAAAAATTCGTTTTGCTGGATATCAAGAGACGAAGAACAGTTCGAAAGAAGAATTTCAAGTGAAGTACAAGCCCTAACTGTAAGATTTTTCCCACGAGCCCACAGACACTTTTATGCAAGGCGAGCCAAAAACAGCAATCCGCCAAAAAGGCAAAAACCAAACGGGAAATCGAGTGGATCCTATTTATTCGGAACGAACAAAATCGCACTTTTCACTCACGTCGCGCTAAATCCGAGCGAAAATTCATGCGTGAACGCCACACGAGATGACACAAGGTCGTGTGCAGCGGTCGTGCAAGTCGCAGGCCCGTCGTTCCTCGCCGTTTGCACGACCGACGGGCGTCTAAGGTGCCGGACCGTTGTCCGACCTTCGGTCACATTCCGAATCTGCCGGCCTGCCGCGTGCATTTAGCAGGCACGTTGGACTCCAGCCCGTCGGGCCGATCACGTGCCGGCACGTATTGTTATCTGGGGCACTCGTCAAGTCGCAGAATCTCAAGGAGATGAAACATTCTTCTTTTTTTTAGAGGAAACTAGGCAACACGTATTATTCCGATTTCCGAAACTACCTCTATCAGAGCACATTTAAAGAACACCGTCTACGGTGCCTTCAGCTAAAACCTCAAAAAAATAAAAATCACAAGAAACGCATTTTCAAGACTGTAGTAAATATCCTTATAACCACAGAAATATCCAGAACTCTCAAAAACTACTTCTACCTCATTTAAGAAACCCCGTCTCGACTGCCTTCATCTAAAATCGGAAAAAAATATTTAATTGATAATGATCACAAGACACGCGTTTCCAAGACTGTATTTAATATCCTTATAACCACAGAAATATCCAGCAACCCTCAAGATTTACCTTTGCCTCATTCAACGAACCCCGTCTCGACTGCCTTCATCCAAAATCGCGAAAAAAAGAATTTTAATTGATAATGATCACAAGACACGCATTTTCAAGACTGTAGTTAATATCCTTATAACCACAGAAATAGCCAACAACCCTCAGGAAATACCCCTACTATTTTATATAAAGGCAGTCGAGACGTGGTTCATTAAAAGTGGTAGAGGTAGTTCTTGAGAATTGTTGGATATTTCTATGGTTATAAGAATATTAAATACATTCTTGGAAACGCGTGTCTGGTGATCATTATCAATTAATTTTTTTTGCGATTTTAGATAAAGGCAGTTGAGACGGGGTTCATTATATGAGGTAGGGGTAGTTTTTGAGGGTTGTTCGATATTTCTGTGGTAAAATTCTATCTGATACACACGGGATAGTAGACGCTCCAAGAGACTCTTTTAACGAATTATTAGGAGGTGAAATTACAGGGTAACGCGACAAGCAACAAGCGACATAGAAGAAAATGCATTAAAAAACCCAATGGACAAAGTCGGTGTCACTGAGGTTAGAGATATGATTAAAAATTAAAAAAACGGTAAGGCTGCTGGTATGGACGTCATTAGCGCTAACATGCTTAACCCTCACAGCCTAGACTTCCGAAATTTTCCGCTCAGCCTAAACTGTGTGGTTTGTGCCCGGGCAAAGTTTAAAGTCCAGTATCTCCGGACTAAATTAACGTATCGTGATACATTTTCTTTAAAGAGCAGCTAAGAGTCTTACAAAAATGAATACTGCAAAACTAATAAGATGAATTCAACACATACTATAAATATTGTCACAAAACGGAAACAAATCTTCAGTAAAAATGTTTCTTCAAATTTTTTTTTGTATAATAGCTTGAAAAATAAACAAATTATGTTTCACGGTGATGATCGTGCAGTGCGAGAGTTGCACTTTGAAACCTTGACAGCAGTTTTTTGTTTTATTTAAAAAAAAAAACATATTTTTCCGGTTCGACGAAAATTGCCATATTTTGACATTTGTAATATGAATGGTTTCCCGTGTATTATTATTTTCATCTTAATATCTTGCGAGATCCTCGAATCAATAAAATTTAGAGGAATAAAGCCTCTTGCTGAGGCAATCATTATTTTTGCGGAAAATGTAAATTTTTTGAAAATGAGAAATCTTTGGATATCAGAAGACAGCATTTGAACGGCGAGAACCGTTCGCGAATTTATTTTGTCACTCACAATGCTGACATCACAGAAGCATTTTCAGGCGTCATCATACATGCGAAGAGCTACAGCTTGATGATGGTGAACCTCAATTTCGCGAAATACGTCGCGAAATGGAGAAAACTGGGTACAAAATTGAGATTTCCTGTGTAAGTGAAGACCATAAGACTGTAGTTGTGAGCAGCAAAGCAAACACGGCATGCATACCACCTGTCAAATTGACGCTCCAATGCTCAAAAGTCCGAACCACACATTAGGTATTTTCACATCAACCACCAGCTAACTTCACTTCGTTGAGTGCTGAGGGGAAAACAATGAAACAAATGCATGGGGCTTGATCCATGTTTGCCCTATTTTGTTAATATCTTCGTAAAACCTAATTTTTTCTACATAAGTGCATTGAGAAATTAGTCTCTCTTCTTTGATCAAAATGATAATAATTATTATTTATCATAAAAATATAATATAAATGAAGTTTTGTCCCATTTAAATTACGATATAAAAAAGTTCTCCACATTGATAATTCCAACATTACAAAACTGGCAAGTCTTCACTTTTCCTTATAAATTGTAAATTTGTCAAGTCACTTAGCAATGAATTTCAAAACCATCTATTTTCAATTCTGAAATTTCGAAATTATGCCTTCTGAAAATTTATTTATAAATTCCAAGTTTATCAAATCGCCCAACTATAAATTACGATACCACAAAATTGTACACACTGATAATTCAAATATTACAAAACTGGCAAGTCTTCACTTTTCTTCATAAATTTTAAATTTATCAAGTCACCCAGCAATAAATTTCAAAACCATCAATTTTGAAATCAGGCCTTCTGAAAATTTATTTGTAAATTTCAAGTTTATCAAGTCGCCTAACTATAAATTGCAATACTACAAAATTTTTCCAGACTGATAATTCCAATATTACAAAACTGGCAAGTCTTCACTTTTCTTTATAAATTATAGATTTATCAAGTCGCCCAGCAATAAATTCCAAAACCATCAGTTTCAAATTCTGAAATTTTCAAATTAGGCCCTAGGCAAATTTATTGATAAATTCCAAGATTATGAAATCGTCCAACTACAAATTATGATATTATACAATTTTCCATACTGACAATTCCAATATTACAGAACTGGCAAGCGTTCACTTTCCTTTATAAATCATAAACTTATCAAGTCACTCGGCAATACATTTTATTAATTTTATTGAATTTACTGATTTTATTGATGTTGTTGTTTTATTTTATTTTATTGATAATAATTTGATTGTAATGATTTTAGCAATAATAGTAAAATCAAACTAATAAAAAAGTCAAATATTTAGAATAATAAAATCAATAAATTTAACAAAATCAATCAAATCATTCAAATCAACGAAATCAGTAAAATTAATCAAATAAAATGAATCAATCAAAGTAATAAAAACAGTGAATTGAATAAAATCACTAAAACCAATAAAATCAAATTATTATTAATAAAATAAATGAAAAACATCAATGAAATCAATATAATAAAAAAATAATAATATCAATAAAATCAATTAATTGAATGAAATCATTAAGATCAGTACAATGTTGAATTCATTGATTATAATTTGATTTTAATTATTTATTTCATGGTATTTTGTAATGAAATAAAGAAAATCAATACAAATATTGGATTTTTTATCAAAAAATATAATCAAATAAATCAATAAATTGAATTAAATCACCAAAAATCAATCAAATCAATTTATTATCAATAAGATGAACAACATCAATAACATCAATCAAATCAATAAAATAACATTTATACTTGTTTCACTGATTGCATTGTTTTTATTTATTTGATTCATATTATCCGTTTTATTATTTTATTCATGTTTTTCATTTTATTGGTAATTTATTGGAGGATAATGCGAATTTGTTAGCACCCCCGCTATCCAAAAGCTTATCACAGAAAAGATTTTTGTTGCGCCATACTCTATAAGAAAAATATTCATATTTATGAGCAAAAAATTGTCATAGTTTTACAAATGACTAGTTTTTATAATTTTGGAAATCCCTAAATTTATGCATGAATCCAAGAAATGATTGATAAAAAAAATCAATACATTGATAACAATATTTTTGTGCCATAAATAATAATTTTTTATTCCTAAAATATATTTTTAAACATCTATATTATTGTTTTTATAATATTTATGCATATTTACGGTAATGTATAGAAAAAAAAGAATTTGAAACCAAAAAAATTGAAAAACGTACGAGGACGCGAACGGATGACGGCAGACTCTGTAGTTTAGAACCTAGACCTTTACCACGTTTGGTCCCTTTCGTGCGTTAGGTCCCTTTATTTGCGGGCGGTCACATATGGTAATATCGAGTATTATAGTTTGGCGAATTGATAAAATTACAATTCATAAATATATTTGCAACGAAGCCAAGTTTTAAAATATCAGAATTGAAAATTGATGGTTTTGGAATTTATTGCTGTTTGACTTGATAAATCTATAAATTATCAAGAAAAATGAACGCTTGCCAGTTCTGTTATATTGGAATTCTCAGTGTGTACAATTTTGCGGTATCGCAATTTATAGTTGGGCGACTTGATAAACTTGGAATTTATAAATAAATTTTCAGAAGGCATAATTTCGAAATTTCAGAATTGGAAATTGATGGGTTTGAAATTTATTGCTGGGTGACTTGATAAATTTAAAATTTATAAAGCAAAGTGAAGACATGCCAATTTTGTAATATTGGAATTATCAGTGTGTACAATTTTGTGGTATCGCAATTTATAGTTGGGCGACTTGATAAACTTGGAATTTATAAATAAATTTTCAGAAGGCATAATTTCAAAATTTCAGAATTGGAAATTGACGGTTTTGAAAGTCATTGCTGGGTGACTTGACAAATTTACAATTTATAAGGAAAAGTGAAGACTTGCCAGTTTTGTTATGTTGGAATTATCAATGTGGAAAACTTTTTCATATCGTAATTTATATGGGACAAAACTTTATTTATGTTATATCTTTATAATAAACAAAGATATTAACAAAATAGGGCAAAAATTTATCAAATCTATGCATTTGGTTCAATGTTTTCCCCTCTGTATTCAACGAAGCGAAGTGAGCTGTTGGTTAAAGTGAAAATACCTAATGTGTGCTTCGGACTTCAGAGCATTGGAGCGCCAACTTGACAGGTGTTCTGCATGCCGTGTTTGCTTTGCTGCTCACAACTACAGTCTTATGGTCTTTACATACACAGAGCATCTCAATTTTGTAACCAGATTTGTCCATTTCGCGCCGTATTTCGCCAAATTAAGGTTCACCATCATCAAGTTGTGACTCTTCGGATGTATGATGACGCCTGAAAATGCTTCTGTGATGTCAGCATTGTGAGTAACAAAATAAATTTGCGAACAGTTCTCGCCGTTTAAATGCTGTCTTCTGCTATCCAAAGATTTCTCCTGTTCAAAAAATTTACATTTTCCGTAAAAATAATGATTGCCTCAGCAAGAGGCTTCATTCCTCTAAATTTTATTAATCCGACCATCTCGCAAGATATTAAGATGAAAATAATGATACACGGGAAACCATTCATATTACAAATGTAAAAATACGGCAATTTTCATTTTGTGACAACATTTATATTGATGCTGACAAACTCTGTACTTTTACTTCCCTTCATCTCTTTAAATAATAGTTTCATGATTCCTTCAGAGTCGTTTTGTATTTTCTTTTGTTCTGATTTTATCTTTACTTTCCTTCATTAGTCGTTTGACTTTCCTCTTTTTATGTCTGTGATCATTTTCAAGACTATTTCTCTCCTCATCGCTAAGAACGGTTATGTTTAATGTTCTCATGTACGCTTTTTTCTTCTTTTGCCAGGCTGACTGAATTTCATCATTCCACCACGCATTACCAGACTTTCTTCCTACCACCGCCGTACCACACACTTCAGTCGCAGTTTTAACAATGATATCCCGTAACATAGTCCACCCGCCCTCTATATCGTTATTGCTTCTAAGCGCATCCCAAGTTGCCCTATCGATGCGGTTGTTTAACTTATTCTGAAAATCTATTCGCTCTTCAGGTTGCCGTAGATTTTCAATCTTGATTCGCGTTTGTGGTTATTTCCTTTACACCAGGTTTACATGTGGCTCATTTTATGTCGAAACCAAGTATTTGTAATAAATAGGCCCTTTTTTAAGCATACGCTAACTAATCTTTCCCCGTTATAATTTTTTCTTGCATCTACAAAATTACCTAGCACCCTTTCTGTATCTGTATCCTGACGTTGGACGCCGGCTCATCCGTTCATACCTCCTAGCAGAAGTATTCTTTCACCCTGATCGAAGTACTTATTTTATTATTTAAAGTGTCTAAGAAGGAGTCTTTGAATTCTCTCGGATCACTATCAACTGGAGCGTAGCACGCTGTGATGAATAATCTTCTGATTCCTACCTTCATTCTAACCCACAACAATCTGAGAGATACAAAATCAAGATCTTTGAAATGTTGTCTTGCTTTTTCATTCCTAATCAAACCGACCCCTTGACGACCATGTGATTCACTACCTACTCCTGACCATATTTCAAAGCCGCCTTTCAACACCCTATTTTTGCAAAAACAAAAAACGAATTTTCAACCAAATAGTGAAATTTTCAAGCCAAAAAGAAAAAAAGTTTTAACTAAGGTAATTAATTTGCAACATTATAAAAATTAACTTTTAACTCAATATTTGAATTCTCCACACAAAAAAACAGAAGTTTCTACCAAAAGAAGACACATTCTCAACAAAATAGTTCAATTTTGAACCAAAGAAATGAATTTTCAACCAAGAAAATTAAATATCTACCAAAAACGATAAATTTCCGACAAATAATGAAATAGTTCAATTTTCAGTTAAAGAAATGAATTTTCAACCAAAAAGATGAATTTTGATACGAAGAAAGTCAAATATTCAACAAAATAAATGAATTTTCATCAACATAGTTAAACTTTCAACCAAACAGATGAATGTTCAATTAAAAATATTGAATGTCTACCAAATAGGATAAATTTGTGACAAAAAATACAATAATTACATTTTCAGATGAAAAAGTAAATTCGCAATTAAAAAAAACTAAGTTTGCAATCAAGGAAATGAATTTACAACCAAGGGGATTGATTTTCTACCATACTGGATTGATTTTTAACCAAATACATAACTTTTCAACCAATTTTTGAATTTTTAAAGTAATTTTTTCCACCAAGGAAATGGACCTTTAACCGAAAAGCTGACTCAGACACCATGAAGATTAATATTCTACCAAAAAAAAAACAAAGTTTCAACAAAATACATAATTTTTAACCAAATAGTTGAATTTTCAACTGATGAAGATTGATTCAATTGAAAAAATTAATTTTCAATAAAAAAAACGGACTTTCGAACAAAACAAAATGAATTTTTGAACCAGAAAGGTTAATTTTCTACCTTAAAAGATTAAGTTTTAACAAAATCCATGAATTTTCAACCAAATTTTGAACTTTTAAAGAAATGTTTAACGTAATAGTTGAATTTTTAACCGAAGAAATGAAGTTTCAACCAAAAGGTTAATTAGTCACCAAAAAGATTAATTTTCTACCAGAAAAGACAAAGTTTCGAAAATATACAGAAATTGTCAACTAAGCAATTGAATTTTCAACTGAAGAAGATAAATGTTAAACCAAACATGGAATAGGTAAATTTTCAGTTAAGAACTTAATTTGAAACAACAAAAATTTCAACAATTTAATGAAATTTTGAACAATAATGAAATGGGTTTCAACTAAAATAATGAATCATTAACCGAACAAATGGATTTTCAACAATTTTATAGTGGGAAAAAATCCCGGGACCAACGTAAAAACGACAAGATGATTCGAGGAAAAACTAATCCAAATACCCTGTAAATTCCCGATTTTTCTGTTTTCCTTTCTAGGAGGTATTCATCTTGAAAAATAATCATTTTCAACAGAAACAGCAAAATCAACGGTTCGCGGTAAATTTTGGTTTTCCAAATTATTATTCGAATTTGAATAATGCAATGAAAATATAGAAAAATGGCTTTTTCATTTATTTTAAAAATACCATCTTGATCTATATTCAACAATAAAGTTACTCAATATTGTGCTCATGTGGAATATAAATTGAAATTGGATCAAATAAAATGTTTCGTACATTATAGATAGATATAGATAGATAGTTTGCTCAGTTTCATCAGGCACATTGTAAATGTTACATTTTTCTTACTCTTGATCTTCAAGAATAAAATTTTGATATAACACAAAATAATGTAATACATTTATGTCAAGAATATTTCCAGAAAACGTGGTGAATAGATTATCTGGAAATACCTTTGAAATTTAATTTTAATATTTTTTAAATGTTAAACAATATTATAAGTACTGTGTAAGATTATTTCACACGCAACGAATCATTTTTGTTAAAAAGTAACATTGTGCGCGTAGCGCAAACAATTTTTACGTAATAATAAAAAATCAAGAAATTATATCAATTTTAATAATAAATTATTTATTGTCAAAAATATTTACAGAAACTTTTCAAGTCATTTGTAAATCTTTAGTCTGAGCTCCATCTTGGTTTAGAGAGAGGAAGAAAAAAAGTCGTAGCTCCAAGCTTTTTCCCCGAAACTACTAATTCCCACAAGGCCACTTGATCCGTCTGTGCATGAATTTATCCAAGGTCTGGAAATCTCTAGAAAACTGAGGAAAAAAGGTCTTTAGCAAGATTGTCTCGGCAGGAAGTTGTTGAACTTGCTTTACATATTTGCAGATCAATCTTAATTCATTTATAAAATATATGTTAAATGAAACTTTTACTTCCTAAATATTTATAATATGCGCAAAGCGCAAGACAATTTAACAATCCATAAAAACAAATTTCCAAATATATTTTTTGTTTTAAACCTTTCTTAAATGATTTAAACTGATTCTATAAATAAAATATGATAAAATATCGGTTGTCTTTGAATATATTCTCCAAATACTTATCGACTATTGAAGGGTGATCAACAAATGTGAAGCACCCTACCGTACCGAAAATAGATTCATATATATATTTCAGGGCGATGCCATAAGCCCTTTGCTTTCTTTCATCACACTTCTCCTTCTATCTCTTGCACTAAGAAATTCTTCTGGATACCTCTGTGGCAACACTAACCAGCGCGAGCATAAGGTCACTTATGTATTTTATATGGATGACCTGAACATCTATTCCTCTGGTAAAAGCAAACTTCAAACTGCCATTAATATCGTCAAGAAGTACACAGGAGAGATTAGCATGGACTTTGGATTGAATAAATGTGCCAAAATTCATCTGAAGAAAGGAAAGATTGTTGGCGTTCTCAAGGACCCTGAGCTTGTTGATATAAGTGTTATTAGAAATTATAACCAAGTTTTCCAAAAATCTCGTGTGCACCACGGATAATCACGTCCTGGCCGGGGATGGCCCAGGATTGGAAAACTCTGTTATAATGAATTATTTTGGCTGCCACTTACCTGCAGCTGCGACACAAACACCGGATTCTACCGAGTTCGTGAGTCGCACTCTTTCGACTCACGAGCAACCCACGAAGCTTGTTGTTTTTATTTCACAGGTGCCAGATAGGTTAACCTATCCGAGCCCCGTTGGTTCCAGTCTCGTCGCAACCACTAGGCTAATCGACTAGCTCCCTGTCGTGCACGAAAAGAGGGATGGGATCGATAGAATGAGAGAGTATTATTATAGAAGTGATACTGGTGAAATATTCACGATTGTACTCGAAATTTTACAAAAAATAAGAACAACATTTATTCAATTAAGAGGAAATAAACATAAGAAAAGATAATTTTACTAATATCGTGAATGCCAGAAATGGCCGACAAATCGCCTATACACACTTTACTATTGCACACGCGGTCGCGGAAGTCACACTGCGTGGAGGCCGAGAAACAAAACTGACCCACCGAGAACACTAGAGAAAAGGCCACTCACCTTGTAGCTACATGGCGTCAGTCTCCATGTTCGGCTCCATCGTGCCTTCTTGTTAATCTTTGCTCTTATGCTCTTTTTTTCTACAGTAAGGTTACGCGGAGTGTACCGCTGTCATGACAAGAAACATAAGTGACAGGTCCCGCGTTCTTCTCCGCTTCCTTCCTTCTCGGCTCTTCGCGTCACGTCTGCCGATTGGTCGGTTGGAGCGAAGATGGCTGGCCTGTCGATCTCGGCCAATGGGTGACTTCGTTCTTCTGCTGCGTGCTGCCCATTGGTCCTCACGCTCTGACTCGAACATGGCCGTTTACTGAATCATAGCAGTGTGGGGTCGTCCAGCCATGCCGTGTTGCAGAACTGGCTCGTGCAGACTCGTTGATCGATTCAGTACCGCTACTCGCCGCTGGTCATGGCGCTGGTATATGATGAAGACGGCAAAACATGATTGCTAGTTGTGACACCTTCCCACTTCCTGGGTGAAACATGCCCGACTGGTAATGATGTTGCTTAATGGTGTCGGCGATGGAAAATTGCTGCTGGTTGTGACACCTCCCCACTTCTTCGGTGAGACATGGCAGTCCACTAGTAACGTCATGTCATGCGTGGGACTGGTGTGCCGTGTTGGTTTCGCTCCATCCTCCCGTCCTGCTTCTTTGGTGCTGGATTTCTGCGCTGTCTGCTTAATGTTTATGAACTGTCAGTTTAATAAACAGTTTCGATCTCGACCCCCTTTACGCAAAACTATGAAGGGCTACACTAATATCAAAATCGAGAGTACTCTGGCGTGGATCCTAACGTACAATGTCTAATATGTTGGCTTATTCTATACTTATTTTTCCTGACTGGACGTTAAGAGTTGTTTTATTAATTTTTTCTGGCCGACCGTTCCTCGGGTTCCAAGGTTAGGTACGGCTTCGGCGAGATCCCGGAAAGCTGTTTCCACAACTTTACGAGTTTCGTTGAAAAACTTCGCTACAACTCCCCCGGGCCTAGCCGAAGCCTACCGGATTGAGTTACTCGCATAGTGACCTCGTCTCCCCTCTGTCAGCCCTTCTCAGCCCACACTTTCGTGTGACTCCTTCAAAGGCAACCACGAAAAACATGTTACGTGGAGAAACAAACAAACCACATGATAAGAAAAAAAAACTCACGATTCCACCTGAATAATCAAAATAAAGAACAAAAACTTCCCTCCTACCTCTTATGCGAAGTGTCCCGGGTTCGGACATACGTCCCAACGGTGTCGTCGCCTCTTATTGTAGTTTATTTTCTGACGATCGAATGCATTTTCGTGGTGTAAGGAGACCAGATCTTGGAGCTCCTTCAGTCGGACCATTCTCTGTCCTTACTCCTCGTGATCGGGTGGCGGCAATTCGGGTGGTTCTACCACTCTTTGGCGCAGGTTGTTATAAGGCTTTGGTTCCCTATCTAGATTCAAGTAGGCCGGGCTGACCCCCATGGTACATGCACGGCCGTGTTGTAGGCGAACCTAAAATCCTTAAGGTATACTGCCCACTGCCGATGGTCTTGGGCAACGTATGCACTACGTACGTACTTTCGGTGATCCCCATCTGTTCAGAATATGGTCCTCATAAGCTTTGATAATGGTCTCGGCATCAGCTCGTCTCATGGGCGACAGTTCGACCTATTTAGTGTAGAGGTCTTCGAATATCACCAGATATTCGAATCCTAGTGCTTTCTTTGTCCACGGACCTATTACATCGGTGACTACTACGGTCTCAGGCTGTTGTACTCCCCTGCGGCCCATTAGGACCGCTGCAGGTCTCTGATCAGCCTTGATTCGCTGACAGGTGTCGCATGAACGTACCCACAGAAAAATGTCGCGATACATGCCTGACCAGTAATATTGGACCGAAGCTCTCCAGTATGTCTTGTCGATACCGAGATGTGTGGCTTATGGATCATTCTGTGCCTCGTCAAAGCCTTTTTTCTTCTCTCAGCTGGTACTACCAAACTTCATGCTTCCAGGTCATTGATTACTGGGTCTATGAACAGATGAGAACGGTGTCGATATAACATTCCGTCAACGATCTTCCAACCATGGAATTTTCATGGGGTTTCCTCCACCTCGCGCAGTCGTTTACGGTACAACTCGTCCTCCACCGGCTCCATGGTAGCTATGGAGATTACTACTTCCTCCTCATACATCCGAGAAAGAGCGTCAGGCACGTGGTGCAGAGCTCCTTTTCGGCGTACAACCTCGAAGTCGTATTCGAGGAGGTCGAGTGCCCATCACGCCAATCGACCAGTTGGATTATGGAGATTACGTAACCATCTCTCAACGCCAGCTTGTGTCTGCGTCAAGACTGCCCCGAGGCCAAAGTGTCTTGCGTCGGTCTGGAGTACAAAGATGACTTCAACGTCGGGATATGTCAAAATCGGTACTGTCGCCATTTGTTCTTTCATTTTAGCGAACGCGCTTTCCTGTTCGGTTCCCCATTCCCATGGGACATTCGTTCTAAGCAGTCTATTCAGTGGTTCCGCGTCAGTCGCAAAGTCCGATATAAAGGACGGTACCACGACGCTATTCCCAAGAACCTTCTCAGTTGCTTCATTGTTCTTGGGGCTGGGTAGGAGAAAAGAGTTTTAACGTTGTCCGGATCGACTTGCAAACCCTTTCGATTGACTAGGAATCGAAATATCGTACGGTCAGTCTCCCGAATTCGACTTTTCTCTGGGTTTATGATCAGTCCGGCGCCCTGTGAACGGTACTAAACTAAACTAAACACGTACTAAACACGTACTAACCATTCTTGGTGTCCTTTAAACGTCTCTTTGACGATGACTATGTCGCTGGAATGTCGCAGGGGCTCCTGACAGTCCAAGGGGCATCCTTGTGAACTGAAAGAGCCCCATTCCAGGGACTGTGAATGCTGTGTATTTCCTACAGTCTTCGGCCATCGGTGTCCATTTTTGGCAACGGATACGCATCCTGTTTAACCACCTTATTGAGCCTACGATAGTCCACGCAAAATCTATACGTCCCTTTGGCCTTCCGGGCCATTACTACGGGACTGAACCACCCGCTTTTCGACGGCTTAACTATCCCCTCTGCGAACATTCGAGTCACCTCATCTTGCATATTTTTCAGGACCTTTGGGGACACTCGATAATACCTCTGTTTTATCGGTGGATGCCCCCCGACGTCTATGCTATGAGTGATGCGATCGGTTGATGGAAGCACCTCAGGAGGGGGCTTAATTATCCCGGCAACTAGCGTGTCCAGTTCTCGTCGCTCCTCAGCAGTTATTTCTCTGAGGACGCAAGACTGGTCTTACGTCGTCGGATTTTCGTCCCTCCTCTCCACTTCCAGCTCAGTACCCTCTTCGGTATAGTGGTCGACTAATTCTGGGTAGTCCACCATGTACCAGGCTCGTTTGCTCCCATCGTGCACGATTCCGAATGAATGGATGAAGTTCACACTCAAGGATACTTGACACCCATTCTTGGGGCAACATGGATCTTCATCATTCGCTAAACATGATCGATTTTAATAGGGAGGTAATATGTGGCCTGGACCTGGCTGACAGTACCGTCAGCAGTCATGACTGCCTGGTTCGGTGCTGTGTGTAGGGTCGCCCGTATCGCTCAGCTATTACCAAGCCAATATCTCACAACACCGTTCGGGATGCATCGCCATCGATTAAAGCAAGGATTTTAGGGGTGTTACCAATTCGGGCAGTCGTGAAGACTCGCAAGGTAAGACCTTTGTCCTCCCTCGAAAGTTCCTTCACTGCCAATCATGGCGGTAACGAAGGGCCTTCATCCAGTGATACCGCTGGTGGCTCGTACGCCTTGAGCAGGGCCAGTATTATCTGATTCTCTTGCCAGGTGTTCGGTTTTTCGCACACCTTCGTTCTTGTACTGAGAACGATGGTGTCTTCCGTTTCAGTTGTACGAATTTCCGGGATCTTGTCTGCTAAGGTCGACGGAGTATCTATGAGAGCGGGGTTCACCTCCTTGGCTATCCCCACTACTCCTGATTTCGTCGGCTCGAGCCTGATCTGTTCCGCTGTGCGCCTGTCGTCCCATGGGGTCAGTGCGGGACTGGAGAAAGATGGGTTGACCCCTACGCCTTCTCCCTTCTTCTGTTTCCCAGACACTTCCCGGACATTTCGCACTCTTTAGTAGTCACTTTCTCCTTACCGCACCGACGGCAATAGTTACATTTTCGGTTCTTTGTACAGCCGATTTGAACGTGAGCCTTTTTTCGACAGTTTCAGCATTCTGTCTCCGAATCATCCCCCTCCTTACCCGAAGTGGATGACTTAGAGCCCCGTTTTGAAGATTGGCCCAATTTACTGTCAGTCGAGTTTGACGAGTTTTTACAGTTCCGAGGGTTCGTATCACTGCGTCTGTTGAATCCCTCGGACTTGGGCTTATTCTTTGCTTCGTTTTTGCCCAAGCTCGCCGTTGAGTCCCGTTTGTCGCTTTCTATTGTCGCGACAAGGGCTTCAATTAGCTGCGCTAACTCCGACGGATTCTGTGTGGTGTCGCTATCGACTAGAGTCGGGGCGATAGCGGCCACAGAATTGTTTTTTTTTGTTTACTGTGGGCCCTTTCCCTTGTAGGCATATTTCAGGATGAAGGACTTCTCGGGGGACGGAGGGGCTATATCATCACTTATTGTGGATATCACGCGCTCGTATTCCCCCGCTAGCACGGCCAGACCGTTGTAGTCTGCAAATTCGTAACGTCTGATGGCCCTTCTAAAATCGGACTTCAGATTTGCGTATACCCTGTTCATCTGGACCTCGAGAACTATGGGCCTGATCGAGAGCTGATAGAGCCCGCACATGCAGGTCAGGTAGTCTGCTACCGGTTTCTCTTTGCCTTGTCTCTGTGAGAGGATTTCATCTCAATTTGTTCTGGCTAAACCAGTGCTACGCAAATTCCTTGAAGAGGAAGGGCATCGCAACTAACCACTCCTCGTCTGTGAGGGAAGAGGCGGCCCTGCCCTCTTCGACCCTCCACAAGAAGTTGTCCACATTTGAGCCCTTTTGTCCGTTGTAACTGACGCGTGGGGCTTCGCTCTTCCCAACCAAGGAGTGCCTGGTCTGCGGGGCACGACTCTGCTCTCTATTCTGTCGCCATGGCTCCCAATATGGCCCATCTTGATCCTGTCCCGTCATTGGGCCGTACCGTACTCTATTGCCATGACTAGCATTGTATCCAGTGATATAGTATTGACGTGTGGGCTCATGCCCCCTATACCCTGTCATGCACGATCTATGCTGGATTCCTCTTGGCTCGGTAAAATTTTGTGCCTCGTACCTATAGTGAGGGAAGAGGCTCGACGCTGGGTAGTGGTAATTGGTCCGATCCGTTCGGAGCCCCTCACTTTCCCATAGCCCATGTTTGCGGTGGTCAGTCGAAGCGAATTCTCGCGGGTGAGGCTCAGGATAATACCCTGGGTACCGCTCCTCCTCTGTGTCTGCGGTCCGGAACCACCCTTCGGTTTCGTAATGCGGTGTCTCTATCTGAAGCGGAGCTTCTCGATTCCTGCCGTACCAGTCATGACTCGGGCGCGTGTCTCTTATTACCGTGGTGGTGAAAATCGGCTGCGAGGTTGTTACTAGGGAAGCACACGTTAGGGAACTCACTGTCGGTGGGTGGTATGCCGTCTGACCGGTTGGTAGTTATATTCTTGATAAACTTCTTTGTCCATACATTACTCAATTCTACATAAAACCCGTTCAAATCGATAGAAGACCCTCGAAATTGCATTTCATTTTATTGACTCCCCGAAGTAATCTAGAAATTTGTTGAAGTTTCCAAAAATCCCTTGAAGTCGTTGAAATACTTTGATATCTTCGATACCCTGTGAGACTCCCATAAAATTCACAAGACCTTCAAATTTCTTGGAATCTTGTAAAATATTCTAAAATTTCTCCAATGTTGCAGTTGGCAGAGGGAGATTCTGAAAGACTCATAATTCTTATTTGTCATGGAGAATTATTTAAAACAATTACAAATCAGACCTGTAACAGTGAATTTTCTAAAAGAATTATAATTCTAAGTTGCGACTTGGAATTTCAGTAAAAAAAAATATTTCCTGCAAAACTGCCTTTAATAAAATGTAAATATTAGGAAAGGCCAAGCCTGACGCTCATAATAATCTGAAAGATAACGTCTGTAGGATATTATATATAAGCTGATGTAGAACGAGAATATTCATTATCGAGATTGTTATTGAAAGTCTTTATTATTACATTAATTATTTTCCCTCTTACTGGAAAATATGAGTATTGTGTCTATTCTCATCTTATCCTTGGCGGTTATCCTTAATTCTATTGGTGAATATAACAATAATATATATATAAATATATATGTATATATATATTTATATATATTTTAAGCAGATTTTGTATGCTATTCGAAAATCAAAATGGGCGCGATTTAATCTACATTCTGTCCCAATTCCTATTTTCTTTCAAACTTTATTTGAGTTTGTCCGAAATGAGCGAGATTTTGATCAAAATTTATTTCGGGGGAATCCACAATGTGTGTGTATTGAAAAAATGGAATTCAAAAAGTGTATCTATTGATATAGAATTTGTACCGTATGGTAAACTCGTAAGAAGTCAGCCACAAATTACGTCAGCAGCAGAAATTCGATCTTCTAGACCAAAAGTGAATTTTCTCTTGAAGAAAATGCATAATATATTGCATTATAAGCTAATTAATAATGCTAGAAATCTAACCAATGATATTGTTCTTACAAGAGTTTTAACCTTCGTTTTCAATCAAACAGAGTAATTTTCCACAAAGAAGATTAATTTTCTACTAAAAGCAAAGAAAAAATTCT
This sequence comes from Andricus grossulariae, assembly GCA_011634705.1. Classification (NCBI taxonomy): domain Eukaryota; kingdom Metazoa; phylum Arthropoda; class Insecta; order Hymenoptera; family Cynipidae; genus Andricus; species Andricus grossulariae. The sequence continues at coordinate 17,435 of JAABKJ010004344.1, forward strand.
AACAGAATAGTTCAATTTTCAATCAAAGAAGACCCATTTTTAACGTAAATAGTAAATCTCCAACATAAAAAATGAATTCTCGGTAAAGTAGTTTAAATTTTAATCATTTCGAATTTTCAACCAGAAAGTTTAATCTTCTACCATTAAGATGATCAAAAATTATTTTAATTAATTTTAAGTGCGTTTATGAATAATAAGAAGGGATGTGCAATATTTTTAAAAACCCAAGCCCGATGGATCGAGTCTGTATTGTGCGGAACGGGTTGACCAGATCGGGTTCCGGGTTCACAACCAGGTTCGAAAGACCGACACGAAAACCCGAATACTGGCCCAAAAGTTTAATAAAAAAATCTTCTGCAATTTGGTGGTCATTTATGGTAACTCACCGTAAATCATCTAAATGTTCTGAAATTAAAAAAAAAATCCAATTGAACTTTCGGGATACTTTGTGCTTTCCAGCCGGCTTGGGGTTTTGTTATTTTAAATTGTATGGCTTTTTTCTTATTCAAAAGATACTTTTAAGTGTCTCTTAAACAAAATTAGTAAAACTTGAATAATTGTCAGTGAAATTTTACTTTGTAAAATTTATTTGCCTTGTATAAGGTTGAACTTAAGTGTCGGATGAAGCTTATTTCTATTTTACAGCTTTTTTCTTACGTAAATGATACTGTATTGTCTCTCCAAATCAAAACTGTTAAAACTTAAGTAAGTACTTGTAACATCCGACATATTTTATTAGCGAAAGGAGGGCCACTAAAGATGAGTAAAAAATTAGTAATTCGATTAGGCAAGATATTTCCTAATTCAATAGTGATGAACAGCTGAATGCTTCGTAAACATATATAAACTCATTTAAGGATGCATAGTATATAGTAATTGAAAAAGGTAATAACAATGGGAAAACTGAAGATTAAGAAGGCCTTGTTCTGAAATTGTAAACGACATCTAGTCTGTTTCTATTTTAAAAATATTACATTTGGATTGTTTGTACAAGAACATGTCACAAGACTGAAAAGTTTTATCTTGTGTGTAAGTGTCATTGAAAAATGATAAACATAAGTCAATTATGTTCATTTAAGACTTTTATTTCTGAAAATTATCACAAATAATGGGGCAAGAGTGTTTTTGAAGAATGCAAAATGCTACTAATGGTAGATATAGGTGTTTTAACAGTTTTAGAGAACTTTATGACACTGGTTGGCCCAAATGATTTTTCATTAACAAATAAAATGTCTACACGATTTTCTTATTTGAGCGTGCAATTTTTCACCAACAGTATATGGAGAGATGTTTTTATCCGATTCTAGGATTTTTTGTTTTGTTTCAAGAGTAATAATAATACAGCAAAAGTATTCATTTCTATATATCAATAAAAAATATGTGCCCGGTTCAAATAAAAGTTAGTACTGTGAAAGAATATTTTCTTGATGCTGAGATATAGGATTCATCTAATGCATTCTTCAATTAATGAAATAATAATGAAGTAAGAGTAGGATAAAGCTGACGTTCGCTCGACGCATAATTTTAAAAATTTCCACAAAATTGGCACCAGACGCGGGAAAATTGACATATTCGCACAAGGTTCAAAGGTAATCTGAAAACTATGAAGCCGGAAACAGCTAGTAATCACGTCACAATAAAAAAGCGAACTTACACTAAATAAGTCAAAAAAAGATTTAAATTCAATTTCAAGTAATGATTTAAATATACCGCCCGGCTCTTTCTCCTGTTGGAAGAAAATATAAACAGTAGGCTCTTTCTTTGTGATAGTAATTATAGATGAAAATAACATTATTTGTTCTATACATCTTCAGAATCGAATCATACATACATCATCCCACAATACTACCCGCCCGCCATGGCTGTCCGCTCGCCATGTTAATAACACCGTACCTTTTGTATAACAGTTGAATGGACTTTTTCACTCTTCTATGGAAAGTATACATAATGGTTTAATAGGTTTATCATCCAAACCGTTCATAGTTTTACTTTCACAACTCGCACCAGGTTGTCAGTACCTTGTTATAGGGAGTCCTACGGTTAAGAGAGAGAGATCGACGATATTCGCTCCACGCTGGTCTGATGTGCTATCTTATCTTCTCTTCATGTCTTTCCCTCCTTTCCACTGATTGGCTATTTCCTTAGGCACGAATTCTTAGAGGTAGGAATCCAGTTCACAGGATTCGCAGCCTCTAAAGGATGGTTGAACTCCTAGATAATTATTCATGGATGGAACCTTGCGGCCGGCAGATGGAGGGTGGTTTTTCATGAAATCCGGTTCATGTGGTGAACTTTAGGGTACTTCTCTTAAGTACGCCCGCACCTGGAACTTGTCTAGGATCTTGAACCATCGGTAGTAGGAATTCGAAGAAACTAAGAGCAACCTGAAGCAAGTGAAGTTAAGGTCTCTGGACAGTAGAACTCTCGCTAAAAAGGAGATGACAGCCGACCCTACTCGATGGATCAACGAGATGGACGAATTCTTGAGTTTCCCAACTCAAGACCGCAAAAGTCCTCACAATTCTACCCAGAAAATAAGGTAAAAGGAACATAATTTCGCTAATCTAACTTGGAGAAATGCACAGTTGAACCGTAAAGTGCCGAATCAACTCAAAGCGTCATATATGTTGTCTCTACGTTGAAATTTAAACTTTAAATCTAATTTTTGTGAGATGAAGAACTGCAACATCGCAACGCACATTCGCGGAACTTCCACGGGATGAAACAAAAGGTTTCGCAGGGGGTGAGGGCATCTTAAAAAGGATTTGAGGAAGAGGAGGAAGGGGCATCTCGAAAAGGGTTTGAAGAAGGGTTAGCTAGTGGCGTCTTGGGTGCCTTGTGTGAACGGTGTGTCTGGAGGTAAGGGGAAAAGCACGAACTGCAGACGGCTTGCTGGTAGCTTGGTCCCCGGGGCTGGGGGGTAATTAATGTCTGTCCATGGACTTTTACGTTAGGTCACTAAGCTCATAAACCGTGGGGATAGCTCCCTTGATATTCTATAGGGCCCGAGATAACGGAAGCATAGTTTAGCAGATATGATTTTTAATTTCGAGGATGGGATCCGGGAATGAGACAAAACCAGATCTCCGTTGTGGAATTTCATTTTCCTGCGCCTAAGGTTATAATGACCGAACTGCTTTACGAACGCATTATCCAAATATATAATCACCCAGTCACACATGGATCGAATCTTTTGCATTTTCTCGTTCCAAGACTCTAGGTTCCTGGGTTTTATCCCGAAACTAGCCTTGACTAGCTTCCTAAAGGAAATTTGTAGTTAAGGAGGCTCTTTCCCAGGTTCAGAAAAGCGGGGGACGTCCTAAGAGATGTGCGGAGTGCGGAAATGAACGAGAACCAAAATTCCGAAAGGTGTTGGTCTCAGGAACTATGATCCTTGTCAATATACGAAATGATCATGGTCTTTAAGATCGTGTTTACTCTTTTTACTGGGTTCGCTTGGGGATGATAGGAAGGGGTGGTAGTGTGAAAAATATTGAACTCCTAAGTTAATTAAAGAAGGGTGTTATAAACGAATTCAGTCAAGTTATCGGTAATTAGTACTTGAGGTGTTCCACAGCGATTGATGACATTTTTACGAAATTCGTACTCAATATTCTTATCCGTCGTCGCGCGTGAGTGTATTATTTGCACCCACTTCGTGAATAGGTCCTAAATAATCAGGATGTACTGACATCCAGACTTACTTTTAGGAACGGGGCCCATAACGTTTGCCGCTACTACGATCCATGGTTTTTCTACTACGCGATGCTTCATTAATCCAAGAGGTGGTTTCTGCTCGAGTTTAGACATTTGACAGGTTGTACAACTATTTATGTACTTATTCACATCTCCGCAATAGCCGGACCAATAGTACCTTCGCAAGACTAACGCATAAATATTCGGGGTTGCCAGGTGGCCAGCTTGCAGGTCATCATGGGCTTCCATTAAAACGGAATCTTTTTCTGTGTCGGTGTAGATTAACTTCCAATCGTCAAGGTCGTCAACAAAATCTGTCACTGAAGTGTTAGGTCGGTAGTCGAACAACCTATTGTCTTTAATTTCCAGGTCGGGAATCTATCCGCGAGATCAAATACGACTTAGAATCGTCTGGTGTATAAGTTTGGGATAGGGTCTTCAATTGAATTGATTTTCTCGGTCGGGAGAGAGCATCCGGAACGTGGTGGGAGGAGCCTTTCCTGTGAAAATGTCAAAATCATATTCGGACAAAGATAGCGACCATCTTGCCAGTCTTCCAGTAGGGTTTTTCGATTTCTGCAACTACCGCAGGTTACAATGTTCCATTGCCACCGTAAATTTATACCTCTATGAGTAGGGTCTAAAGTTCTGGAGGACCCATACGATGACAAGACATTTCCTTTCGCTGGTTGTGAATTCAACCACCGTTTCGGTCAAGATTCGACTGGCATACGATATGACATGCTCTACACCGTCCACACTGTGCGTGAGAACATCTACTAATCTGGTATTATTCGCGTCTGTTCAAAGTACAAAAGGAATATCGAAATTGGGAGAAGTCAGAATGGGGGCTTGAGACAGACAACGTTTAATATCCTCAAAAGGCGGGTTGCTCTTCTTTTTCCCAAACCCACTGTTGCTTGTTTTCCAACAACATGGTTAAAGGGGAAGCTAATGTCGCGTAATTTGGGAGAAATCTGCGGTACCAACTGGATAAACTCAGGAATCTACGGAGTTCCTTGACGTTGCGGGGAACAGGATATTTAAGGATGGGGTCGATTTAATCGGGATCTGTTTGAAGACCATTTTCATTCACGAGAAAGCCCAAATAATGAACCTAAGGATAACAGAAATCGCATTTGTGCTGGTTTATATACAAACCCGCTTCCCGAATCTTTTCCAACACTCTGGAAAGCCATTCAAGATGTTCTTCGAAGGTTTCAGTGACGATGATAATATCATCCGGATAGGCAAACGCATGTGGTTCTACTTCGGGTTCAAAATGGCCGAATGGCATACGCTTAAAATTACACAAGCCACGTTCACGAACTGTAAAGGCTGTTTTGTCGCGACAAGTTTCTTCAAGGGGATCTTCGTGGAAACCTTTTAACAAGACAAGTGAAAGGCTGAATACAATAGAGGACGCGGACCTAATAGTCAGGATGGTCGATAAGGAAGTTTCGACATTTCGTAAATAGGTAGGGTATCGGTACGATAAGCTTCCACTTTCAAAATTTCATTGCTGAATTCTGTCAAGTCATGATTAGGATTGATTCGGTCAAAACTAAAATGAGGGCGGTTGGTAGGTAGAGAGGGTATAACAGGGTCAAGAGAAAAAAAATTTGTCTCACAATTATAACCAACATCTATGAGATGATCTCATGACGCGACGTCTGGTAGGGAAGGATAGGTAAATGTTTTTTTTTTTGAGGATAAAAAAAGTTATGTCTGTTGCCGAAGAGACATAATCTCCCGTCAAGTTAGGTAAATTGACCTCGTTACTTAAATATTCTATTTCGACTAATTTAATAATTGTACTAAGTTTAGATTTCTTTGTCTTTACTTTACGCTTAAGGTTTGCAGAAGATATGTTTGAATCCTTTAAAGATGCATTTTCCTCACAATACATCTTCCTTTTCAGTTTCCCGAACATCTAGAACATTCAGATTTAGTGACATCTCTTCGGTCACAGCCGCAACAAAATCTGTTCCTAGGTTCAGTGCACGTAGTAAACCCGTGTCCAGGCTCACTACAGTTCCAACACTTAAATCTATAGGTGGGGTTTTATTGAGGTACGCTAGGTTCCTGATAGGGAGGTTTCGAGTTAAAGGAATTTATATCCAGGCTAGTATGTGGTTTGGGCTTACCTTTCGCCCTAGGGTTACTTTATTCTTCCCTGGCAAGATGAATTTGGTCTATTGGCTCTTCAGACCCAAGTGACTCAGTATCCTCTCCTAAAAATGTAAGTTTTTCTCGAGGATTATCAGACTGTCTACTTGACTTTCGGTAGTTACGATCCTTGTGAGCTTGATCGGGGAGCAGGATTCGTTCAAGAACAGAAGGGGGTTTATAAATCCGAGGCGCGCGGTAACTCTTCTAAGCCTTCCTGAAGGAAATCCTAAATAAATCTCTGAATAGCTCGGAACCAAAACGATATCCAGACAGATCCAGAAAGATAACGGTTAATTCAGTCCTTGAAGTAAAGAGGGAGGTTTCAATGAATATTTGGCCAGATTCCATTCAAATGTTCAAATTGAAATAACAAATGTATTACTGACAGTATAAATGTAAACAAATGTCTATTGCTCACACATACGAGTAAAATAATTTGCTTCCAACATAAAGTATATTATCTCCACCACTTATGTTCTAGCACATACGTGAGAGGGAGGCACTGATAATCTGGCACTGTTTCGCAGAGCACTTGGCACTATCTGTGCGATAGATTTTTGTGAAAATAAATTAATTTAAAAAAAAAATAGTTGAAGAGAATGTACCACGTGAAAAGTTTTTAAAAAATGCAAGAATTTCTTGAATTTTGTACCCCACATACCCACAAATTTCTCATTTTTAACGATAAATAGTTGGATTCAACCAAAAAAGGCAAATTTTTTATTTCGAACTACATAATTTCAAATACGTACAACACAAGGTGCCTCAATACGCAAAATTTTAGGCCATACACAAGTAGTTTGATATATTCCAATGGACGATTGTTTACTTTAGGAAAAATGTATACCTTATGTGAGGCTTTTCAGCAAAATATGCCGAATTTTAACTTTCTGTTCCGGCATATTTTATCATCAACGTAATTTCTTTGTCCGCACTATTCAAAATACTTCCAATTAAAATGTGATGAATTCCAAAGAATTTTGGGTTAGTTTAATGAAATATAAAAATTTAGGTTACGCGATTCTTTCTCCATAAAAGACAAATATGCCTGAAAAAAATTGAAGTCCACTGTTTTTTTGTTGCAGAGTTAAGCTTTCAGTTCGATTGCTTACCTAATGGCGAACCTATTCCTGGTGTTCCTGGTTCAGGAACTTCTTCTCACAGACATAATTCTCCTGAAACTTCTCATCCTCC